>PVIA01007606.1:0-81248 GCA_004024845.1 Tonatia bakeri | reverse complement strand
TTGTTTCTGCTGCATAGAATTCCATTGTGTAAATGTACCATAGTTTTTTGATCCATTCATTTACTGATGGGCATCTAGGTTGCTTCCAGCACTTAGCTATTGTAAATTGTGCTGCTATGAACATTGGGGTGCAAAGGTTCTTTTGGATTGGTGTTTTAGGATTCTTAGGATAAAGTCCCAGCAGTGGAATTGCTGGGTCAAAAGGCAGATCCATTTTTAATTTTCTGAGGAAGTTCCATACTGTTTTCCACAGTGGTTGTACCAGTCTGCAGTCCCACCAACAGTGCACTAGGGTCCCCTTTTCTCCACAATCTCTCCAACACTTGTTTGTTGTTTCGCTTATGATGGCCATTCTGACTGGTGTGAAGTGGTACCTCATTGTGGTTTTAATCTGCATCTCTCTGATAGGCATTACTTTTCTAACAGTCTATTCTTCTAGCATAGATTTTTCTATCCCTTGCTGTCTATTGCTATTAGCTAGTCTTTTCAGTTTTCAACTAAATGGAATTTAGTTAAATAGCAACTCACTGATAAACCAGTGAAATCTCTGGTTGCATAATTGTGTGCTTGTTTGTTTATTTGTACAAAGAAGCAGAGTAGCTAATTGATTGATTGCTGAGTGTTTTCTGAATTCTCAACAGAAACAAAATGCTTACAACTTTAAGAAGTTGAAGATTTTATTTGGATACCCAAATATTATAATTTTGAGAATTTTCCAGATGAAGAAATTTAAACTTAACCCCAGTCAGATCAAGTTAGGACTGAACAAAGTGAAGTTTAAAGAAATTCAAGAACTTATTCTTAAACTGTAAATTTTGGATTTTAGTGGTTTTAGACAGTACAATCAGCCCTTGAACAACACAGGTTTCAAGTCTACCATGTGCAGGTCCACCATATGCGGATTTTTTTTTTTTTCCAAAAAAATATATAGTTGGCTGGCTGTGTCCCCAGGTTTCACATCATGGATTGAACCAACTGTGGATCAAAACTCCTGATCCTCTGTTGGGAACCCACAGATACAAAGGGCCAGCTTAAGTTATATGTGAATTCCAACTGTGTAGGATTCAGAATCCCTATCCCCACATTGTTAAAGGGTCAGCTGTACTTTGATTTTTGTTTTATTCTCCTATTACACTAAAACTATTTAAGGTATACTTCTCATGAAAATGTGTACCTTTCATAAATGACCTTAAGTGTTTCATGTACCCTTAAGGATGAGATAAATGTTAGTTAGATCTAGTTGGCTTATAAGCCAACTATTTTGAGGCTCTGTTATGTGTTCTTGATGAATTGAGCTCTTTACATTATAAAATGTTCCTCTGTCCTTGAAAATGATTCTTCTACTAAAGTCTTCTTTGTTTGATAGTAATATAGCCCTTCTAAGTTTCTTATGTTTAGCATTGTATGATAAATCTTTTCCCAGCTTTCATCTTTAACCCATCTGTACCTTTATATAAAAGTACATTTTATTTAAAAATCATAGAGCTGGATCTTTGTTTTTTTGAAACTAGTCTGAAAATCTCTTTCTTTCCATTGCAAGGTCATTATTATTTTGTCTAGTGCACTGGTTATCTATTTCTGTGTAACAAGTACATCTTTCGTATCTTAACACAGACACATTTATCACCTCACAATTTCTGTGAGTGTGGAATTCAGGCACGGCTTACAGGGGTGTCCAACCTGCAGTCTGTGGGCCACATGTGGCCCAGGATAGCTATGAATGCGGCCCAACACAAAATCATAAATTTACTGAAAACCTTTTTTTTTGGTTGCCAGTTTTCGTTAGTGCTTGTATATTTAACGTGTAGCCCAAGACAGTTCTTCTTCCAGTGTGGCCCAGAGATGCCAAAAAGTTGGACACCCCTGATAGAGGGTACCTGTGCCTTAAGGTTTCTTGCCAGCTTGCATTTGTGTCAGCCAGGGCTGGAGTTTCATCCGAAGGTTCCCCTGTGGAAGGATCTACTTCTAAACTTACATTGTTCTTGGTGAGGTTCAGTTCCTTAAGGGATGTTGGACACTGAATTCCTTGTCACAGTGCGGGGCAGCGGGGGTCACTCTCCAACATGACAGCCGACTTGAGCAAAGCCAGTAAGAAAAAGTCTGCTGGCAAGACAAAGTAACAATTCTTTGTAACATTTCCTCAACATCGGCCAATTTTATTGATTAGAAACAAGTTACTCAAAGGGAGAACATTCTAAAAGGTAGTAAATACCAGAAGGTACGGATCACTAGGGACTGTCTTAGGCATTACCTATTATAATCGAGTTTAAATCTATCATTTTGCTGTATGTTTATCCAGTCTCTTCTCTGTTTCTTTATCCTCTTTTCTTGCCTTTTTTTAGTATTTCATTTTGCTATTTTTATATCTTATTAGCTATACTTTTATTTCAAGAGTTCACTGATTTTTTTATATACACACATATATTATGAACACTGATTTATTTTTTTTTTTGCATTTTCCTTTTTTTTATTGTTGTTTCATTACAGTTGTCCCAATTTTTCCTCCATTGCTGCCCCCTGCCCCCCCTCTGTCAGTCAGTCCCCAGGCTGTTGTTCATTACTATGGGTCCTTTATACATGTTCCTTGACTGGACCCTTCACCTTCTTTCCCCCGTTTTCCCTCTCCTCCCTCCCCTCTGGTCACTGTCAGTTTGTTCCTTCTTTCCATGACTCTGGTTCTGTTTTGCTCGTTTGTTTGTTTTGTTCATTGGATTCCAGTTATAGGTGAGATCATATGGTCTTTGTCTTTTCTAATATAGGTCTAATAAGCTGCTAATCCTACCTAATAAAATGTTTATCTTAGATATATTTTTATCTCTAAGAGTTCCCTTTTCTTTTCTGCATTGTTCACTTCTCTTGTCATTATATACATGTTTTCCTTTAAATACGTTACATAATTATAATATCTATAATAGCTCTTAGTATTTTGATTTTTTTCCTGTCATTTCTGAGTCTGTTTTGTTGACAGTTTTTCTCCTATTAAAGAGACATTTTGCCTCTTGGCAAGCATTCTAGTAATTTTTTTGATGTAATATTGTGTGTGTTACATTGCTAAGTGGCTGGATTTTGCTTTTGTTATCTTCCTTTAAAGAGTGTTGGACTTTGACTTGGTAAAAATCTTGGACTTTTGGGTCACTATCAAGGCCTTTTAAAAGCTCCTAAGGAAAGATCCAGGGTAGCATTCACATCAGGGACGGTTCCTTATCTACTAGGACTTGACCCTTGACCCCCTTGGGAATCCCAGCTAAATGCCCAGTAAATGCCCCAGGGAGGGCTTTTCTTTCCTACTGGTGGGAGCTTGAATATCCTCCAACTTTGTGTGTACTTCAGATGTTGTTTAGATTTGTTTCATTTCTTGGCCAGCCTTATGAAATTTCACAATATGGACAACGTATAACTTAGTACTTGGCAGACTCAGAGCCACCCTTATGCATATTTCTAGAGCTTTTTTTCATCATTGGCCTTTCCTTGTCAGAATTCTGTCCTGAAACTTCCAGCTGCCATAGCCCTTCATGCTCTCATCTCTATCTCTTCAATTCAGCTAGCCTGACTCTGTTTGAATTACCCCTCCTTGGGAGCAGTCTGGAAATTGTTTCCAGGCAGAAAGCTAGGATGGCTGGAAAGGTTATCTCATTTGTTTTCCTTCTGTTAGTCTTTCATTGCCTGTTTCCCAAAGCAATTGTTTCATGTACTATGTTGTTTTCTCCTTTTTTTAATGGCAAGTGATAAAGTACAGTCCTTGGTAGTCCATCACAGCCGAAAATGGGAGTCTGCATTTGGGACTTTAACACAAAGTCCATGCTGTTCCAGTGAAATGCTTTTCCTCTCTGAGTACACGTAACTTAGCTTTCAGACTAGACTATAGCAGCAGTGTCATTTTACGAGTTTTGGATCCACTCAAACCCTCGGACCTCCTGGACACACCGGGTTGCTCCTGGCTTGTTTGATCAGTAAATGAATGAAACCAAATTATTGATTAAAGACTGAGGCTCATAGTTATGGTTGGTTCTCATGGAAAGTAGATTTCCAGTTCTTGCTGTAGGCACAGAATA
Organism: Tonatia bakeri; assembly: GCA_004024845.1. Taxonomy (NCBI): domain Eukaryota; kingdom Metazoa; phylum Chordata; class Mammalia; order Chiroptera; family Phyllostomidae; genus Tonatia; species Tonatia bakeri. The sequence goes on along the minus strand of PVIA01007606.1, from coordinate 77,196 downwards.
GTCAGCAAGATTTACATAAAAGAAATCATGGTGAGGTCTCTTGGATCACTTGGAACCAATGGCAGAGTTAAGTTGCTTTAAAAAAATAAAAATAAATTAAAAGTTCAAAATAAAAAAAAAATAATAATAATAATAATAAAAAGAAGTCATCATTTAGGTGACGGTGGGGATCACCAAAGAGGAAAGATTTCACTGGTTAACAGAATCTATTCTTCATTAATAAAGAACTGACTAGATATTAATTTCTTTATAGAAATGTTGAAATTAAGAAAAAAAAATTTACCTCAGTGTTTGGAAGGCCAAGGTTGCAGGGTCAGGGCACATACAGTTATAAACCAACAAATGCATAAGTTAGTGGAACAACAAATTGATATCTTTTTCTCTCTTTCTCTCTAAAATTAATAAATACAATTTGAAAAAATTTTAAACATTTTATTTATTTATTTTTACAGAGAGGGGAAGGGAGGGAGAAAGAAAGGGAAAGAAACATCGATGTGTGAGAGAAACATTGACCAGTTGCCTCTTGTACACACTCCAACTGGTGACCAGGCCCACAGCCCAGGCATGTGCCCTGACCTGGAATCAAACCCACGACCTTTCACTCTGCAAGATGATGCCCAACCGAGCCCCACCAATCAGAGCAATAAATAAATAAAAAAAATAAAAACTAGCATAGTATGATTGGGAACGTGTTGAATTTGTATACTAATGTGGGGTGAACTGACATCTTAATTCCTGTTCATCAGTATGATATCTGTATTTATATAGGCTTTCCTTAATCTCTCTGTCAGCAGTGTTTTCTGGTTTTTAGTGCAGATGTCTTGTACATAAGTCTGTTTTTGACAGTGTTGTCAATGAAATTGGTTTTTAAATTTAATTTTAGTTACTCTGACTTACGACCTTAACATTGCTTTTTTCTCTGCTTTGCTGATGATTTTGTAGACTTCTAATAACCCTTTCTTAAATGTCATTGATGTAGGACATCATGATGGAGGAAATGTAGGACATGATGTAGGAAAGCATAAATACTAATTTATGCTTTGTGAAGCGTTGGGTAAAAAACCCCTTTGGAAGACATTTCATTCTGCATTAATTCAGATAAGGGTTTATTTCTGCCAAAAACACTAGAAGCCTTTCAGGGTGGTGTGCGTGTGGATGTGTGTGTGTGTGTGTGTGTGTGTGTGTGTGTGTGTGTGTGTGTGTGGTGTGCCTATATGTTATGGTCATTTATAAGTGTGTGTGTAGATACTTCTATTTTAAAGAAAATAATAGAGAACTCTTACATTACCTTCATTGTCAGTGGATGAATTTTGACCTAACTGGTTTTGTGATTATTGTTTATTACTGTAGCATATATTGTTTAAGTGGTGGCCTCTGAAGTGCTAGGGCTGTAAAGGGGGAAAGTTACAATTTCTTCTCTCAATCATTGATAGGAGTAATTGGTATTGTTTCTTGCTATAGAAACGGAGCAACCAAATATAAAGAAACACAATAAAACCCATGTTTTTAAAACTTCCTTATCTGATAGGAACAGGGCCTCTATATTATTCCTGAACAGTATATTGTTTTCTTTATTTTAACTTGTTTCAGTTCTTCAGTATAACACTATGCACAGTCAGTACCATCTCCCAGCAGCCTTGCCATTTGTGACAGAAAATTACTGTCATTGGCACATACTTTAGAAAATCGGGTGTTTTTTGTTGTTTGGGGGATTTTGTTTATTTTCTGATTCATAGTACTAGCACCAGACTTTGGAAATGAAAAAAACTTTTCTTAGGCCCTAGAGAGTATATCCATCTATTTAGGCTGTACAATGCTTATGAAATTTCATGTGATTATGAATGTTCTGAAGTAATGATAAACCTCATTTTGAAAAGATTGATTATTGGTGACATTAATACCATTCTAAGCTGCATTTATTTGACTATCCACACAATTTAGCTCTTTACAGATCTCTGCGTTCATGAATTTGCCCTGTTATTTCTAAGACTATTTCTAGAATATTCTAGTTTTCCAGCTTTTTTTAAATTGGCTTTTTTGAAAATTGTATGCAGTCTCATAAAAACAATGGAGATAGACTTTGTCGTGTTATTTCCCAAAGTTTTTGGGAGAAAGTTTTTGGGAAATAAGAAACAAAGTTTTTGTTCTTATTAAATATTATTTATGTGTATGCATATATATAAAATTTCAATATAGTTTGAAACATCTCATATCCCACTTCTTGCTTTCTTTTGAAACTTGTTTGTTTATATTTGCATTCCGTGTCTGAGTAGTCTCTAATGTTGTGACTAAGAATGTGTTTCTCCTTGACAGTGCTTTAGGTAACTTTGCCCTGTTCCATATTTTCTTTCCTGTTTCTCTCTTCCATGTTAGAACTTTTCACCCTTCTCTTTGAAACTTCCATATGCTATTATTAACATGTAAGAAATATCCTCTAAGGGTTTTTTTTATAAAGTTTGTTTCCAAAAATAATATTTAGGGAAAAAATTGAAATCACAACAAATAAAACCCTGGAACACCATTGTGTGATCCTACATAAGCAAGTAGCCGATAACCATTTTTATGAAGTGTTTTCATTGTCAGTCATTGTTTCTGTTTCTCATTCTTGGTTTTCATTTTCTATGGTCTTTCTCTGCTATTTGGAGACTTAGCTTGTTAGCTTTTTTAAAAAGTACTTTGATTATTCATTCTAAAATGTCACTAGTGTATACTATGGCAAATTTGTGGGAAAGAAGAAAAGGAGAGACAAAAAGGTTAATGTATATTCCTACAATTCAGATAATCACTGTTAACTTTTGTAACATCTCCTTAATCTTTTTTCTGTGTAGGCTGTTTGGGTTTTAAAGTGTCACTAATGTAAATTTGTTTCTTATTTTTCAATTTTACATATATTTGTATTTATTTTTAATTTTGTTTTATAAGCAGCAATTTAATTATTTGTACTAGTTCAAGTTAGTGCATCTGTTAACCAGATCCTCAGTCTTTTTTTTTTTTTTAAGATTGTATTTATTTATTTTTAGTGAGAGGGGAAGGGAAAGAGAAAGAAAGGGAGAGAAACATCGATTAGTTGCCTCTTGCATACATCCCAGTCTGGGACCGAACTTGCAACCCAGGCATGTGCCCTGACCAGGAATCAAACCAGCAGCCTTTTGCTTTTCAGGATAATGCCCAATCCACTGAGCCATGCTGGTCAGGGCCAGATCCTTACCCTTGAACCCTTAAACTGTTTTTCTTTTTTACTTTTTGTCACAGGTTAAAATCTTCCTACTACCACATTTAAAACTTTGAAAATGCTTTTTTAGGGTTTTTTTTTCCTTAAGGTACTCCTCATTTCGTTACCTCAGGTAAAGTATTTTTGTTTAATTTTTTAAATTTATTCTTATCTTTTTTATTTTTCCATCATCATGTGTCACCCCCTATACCCTCTTCCACCTCCACCCATTCCCCTTCCCCCACAATGAACACACTGTTGTCTGTGTTCATCAGTTCTTTTGCTTTTTTGCTTATTTTATTGATTCTTCTACCCCTCCAACTCCCCCTCCCAGAGCTGTCAGCCTGCTCTCTATCTGTGAGTCTGTCTCTATTTTGCTTGTTAGTTCAGTTTATTCATTAGATTCTACACATGAGTGAAATCATATGGTGTTTGTCTTTCTCTCTCTGGCTTACTTCACTTAGCATGATGTTCTCCAGGTCAATCCATACTGTCACAAAGGGTAAATTTCCTTCTTCTTTTTTTCATCCACATAGTATTCCATTGTGTAAATCTAGCATATAACTGTTTTATCCACTGATAGACATTTGGGCTGCTTCCAAAATCTGACTGAAGAAATCTGTAATTCAGATTTCTTCAGATAAATTCCCAGAGGTGTAATCACTAGGTCATAAAGCAGTTCCATTTTTAATTTTTTGAGGTATCTACATACTACTTTCCTCAATGGCTGCACCAGTCTGCATTCCCACCAACAGTGCAGAAGGGTTCCCCTCTCTCCACATCCTTACCAGCACTTGTTGTTTGTTGATTTATTGATGATAGCCATTTTGACAGGTGTGAGGTTGTATCTCATTGTGATTTTAATTTGCATTTCTCTGATGATTAGTGACATTGAGCATATTTTCATATGTCTGTTGGCCATCTCTGTGTCCTTTTTGGAAAAGTGTCTAATCTGGTCCTTTGCCCACTTTTTAAATTGGATTGTTGGATTTTTTGGAATTGAGTTTTATAAGTTCTCTATTAATTTTGGATATTAACCCCTTATCATATGTATGAATCTTCAGTGAATCTCTTCTGCCATTCAATGGGTTATCTTTTCATTTTGTTGATGGTTTCCTTTGCTGTGCAAAAACTTTTTAGTTTGATATAGTCCCATTTACGTGTTTTTCTTTTGTTTCTCTTGCCCAAGAATATGTGTCAGGAAAAACATTGCTACAAGTGTCTGAGATTTTGCTGCCTATGTTTTCCTCTCAGATGTTTATGGTTTCTGGTCTAACATTTAAGTCTTTAATCCATTTTGACTTTATTCTGTGTGTGGTGTAAGAAGGTGATCTAGTTTCATTTTTTTTTTCACACGTCTGTCCAATTTTCCTAAAATGTTTTAGTGATAGACTGTCTTTAGCCATTGTATGTTGAAAGCCCCTTTGTCAAATATTAATTGACTGTAAAGGTGTGGGTTTATTTCTGAGCTCTCTATTCTGTTGCATTGATCTTTGTGTCTGTTTTTATGCCAGTACCATGCTGTTTTGATTACTGTGGCCTTATAGTACAATTTGATGTTAGGTAGCATGATTCCTCCAACTTTGTTCTTCCTTCTCAAGATTGCTGTGGTTATTTGGGGTCTTTTGTGGTTCCATATAAATTTTTGAAATATTTATTCTAGTCCTGTGAAATATGCCATTGGTATCTTGATAGGAATTCTGTTGAATCTATAGATTGCTTTGGGTTGTGTAGACCTTTTAATAATGTTAATTCTTCCTATCCATAGGGAGTATCCATTACATGTGCCCATTTATTTGTATCTTCTTCAGTTTCTTTCTTCAGTGTCTTATAATTTTCTGAGTAAAAGTCTTTTACCTTCTTGGTGAAATTTATTCCTAGATATTATATTCTTTTTAAAGCTGTTGTGAATGGGATTATTTTCTTAGTTTCCCTTTCTGATAGTTCATTATTGGCATATAAAAATGTAGTTGATTTCTGGATACTTATTTTGTATCCTACTTTACTGAATTCATTGATCAGTTCTAGTAGTTTTTTGGTGACATTTTCAAGGTCCTCTATATACAGTATGAAATCTGCAAATGATGACAGTTCTACTTCCTATCCATTTGGATGCTTTTTATTTCTTCTTCTGGTCTGATTGCTGTGGCTAGGAGTTCCAATACTATGTTGAGTAACAGTGGCGAAACTGGACATCCCTGTCTTGTTCTTGATCTTAAGCGGAACACTTGTAGTTTTTGCCCATTGAGTATAATGTTGGCTGTGGGTTTGTCATATGTGGCCTTATTATTTTTAGGTATGTTCCCTCTATTCCCATTTTGCAGAGAGTTTTTATCATAAATGGGTCCTGGATTTTATCAAATGCTTTTTGTGCATCTATTGATTTGATCATGTGGTTTTCATCCTTCATTTTGTTTGTGTGATACATCACATTTGTCGATTTGTGGATATTGTACCATCCTTGCATCCCCAAAGTTTTAAGGTATTTCTTGGCTAAGAGCATGGACTTTGGCCACAGACAGTTCTAAGATTAAGAATCCTAGTCAGTTACCTTACCACCCATGGTTCCTTCATCTGTAAATTGGGACGAGAAGATAATAAACATAAGTATGTGTTAGGGTTGTTGAGGGAATTAAATGAAATGAAACAAAGTTCTTAGCATATGTCTTTTACACAGTTAGTGCTAAGTAAAAATCTGGAGTAATTGTTGAATTGTTTCTATTTTACAGGTACAAAGGAGTTAAATTGAAATTTAGCCTCATTTATATATATTATGCCTAATATGCCGTATCCTCTGTTCAGGTGGTTCATCAAGATATGTTTACATGGTAAATGAAAGAATTTCAGTTTCTGAGATGGCAAAAGTCCTCTTATAAATTAATTTTGTAGTTAGAAATCCTGGAATGCTTGTTACTTGTATATCATAGACTTCACTAAAATGTTTTTCTCTGACATTATTAGATTGCTTTACAAAATTGTGGCTTTGAAGTTGGTAGTATATTATGTCTTCTGTCTGTCCCTCAAATAGTCAAACTAGGTGGAATCCATGTTATATAGAAATGTTTTTTATCTTGTTAATTATTTTGAAATTATTTTATTCTTAATGTTTAAACAAGAAATGTCAGGCATAACTTACTTGCCAAGTAACATAGAGAATGATGATAGTATGTACTATATCAGAGTCATTTCCTAGAACAATATCAGAATTACATGAGGAAAGGAAATACCTATTTTACAGAGTCAGAATATAATGATTTTCTGGCAGTTCTCATGAAATAAATTACTCATTTCTTCTCAATCTAAAATCCATAGAAATGCTTTAAATTAAATACTTCCTTAGTAGCTGTCTTGCTTCTTTTTATAACAGCAGTATATATTTGCATGTCTATAATTATAATACCTTAACATTTGTTTAAATGAATTACATACAGGCCTGGCTGGGTGCCTCGGCTGGTCGGAGCATCGTCCAGTACACCAAAAGATTACAGGTTAGATCCCTGGTCAGGGCACATACCTAGGTTGTGGGTTAAATCCCTGGTCGGGGCATGTATGGGAGGCAACCAGTCACAGTGATATTCCCCCCCTCTCCATTCCTCTCTCTAAAATCAATAATAAAAAATATCCTCAGGTGAAGATTAAATAAATAAACAAATAATAGGTCATTACTATGAAGGGAAAATTTAGATTACCAATTCTCAGTAATTTTAATTTAGAAAATTTAGGGTTGATTCTTTTTTCATCATAAGTATAATACATGCTTATTTACATTTAGACCATTTTTAAAATTCAGAAAGATTTGAAAATCGTCACTTAGCAATTACCTGCACAATAATTGTTTCAGGTCAAAATTTCCAGTGGACACTAAAATTTAGAATAGGTGAGAGTATTATGAGGAAAGGATAATTATATAATGCCAGAATATTTTCTTATAAATTACAGAACTATAGAGAGATAAACAATAACCTTACAGTGACGAAATCTAAAGACATTATCTTAACCATGTGACCAAACTTAACATCACCAGTATTGGGTCAAACTGATACCCTGTGTCCCTTAGAAGACATACGCCATCACCTCTGTGGTCTTCCTGCCAAAAGGGCATAACCTGCTCTAATCCAGAGGTACCCCAAGAAATGAGCCCAAACTGAGTGTCATTCACAAAATAGCTGACCTGTGCTCTTCAAAAAGATTCTAAAAGACAAGAAAAAAAGAATGAGACTACAGAACTGCCTCACTTTAAGGGACACTGAAAGACTTGACAATTAAATGCTCCATGTGATCCTAGACTAGATCATGAAACTTTTTTTTTAAAGGATATCATCGGGACAGTTGGCATAATTTGAATAAGATCTGGGATTAGTAAATAGTGTAGTATCAAAGTTAATTTCCAACTTAAATAATTGTACTGTGGTTTTATAGGAGAATATCCTTATTTTTAGGAAACACACACCGAAGTGTTTAGAGGTAAAAAGGCAACCTGTCTGCAACTTACTCTCTGGTGGTTCTGGGAAACATTAGGTGCAGATGTGGGAGGAGCATGACATAGCAAGCGTTATGAAGACGTTAACAAGCAGGGAGTTTGAGTGGAGGATGTGTAAGAATTCTTTGTACTATTTTTGCAACCTTCCTATAAGTCAGAAATTATTTAAAAGTAAAGTTTGAAAAATGTCATCAAACTGTACATTTTAGATCTGTGCATTTCAATGTGTGTAAAATATAGCTCAGCCTAAAAAATTTTAATGACAAAAATTATTCAAGTAGATGAGAATGCTGTGAATGCTGTCAAACACTACCAATAAAAAGTTGGTAAGTATGTAAGTACTACTAAATAAAAGTTGGTATCATGTTTCTAGAAAGCCACTAGAAATATGTTAAAGAACCCAGGAAGAGGTTAAACTCTTTGATTCTATAATTTAATATCTACAACTTTATTCTAAGGAAATATTCTAGAATATGTGTGTGTGTAGTGATTTAGGTGCAGTGCTATCTGTCTATCTCAGAATTAACCATAACAGCAAAGCCCAGCAAATACGAATAACAAGGGATTAATTAAATTGATACATATATAATAATGTACTGTATAGCTATTGAAATAATGACTTCAAAATTAAAATATAATTATTAGGTGCTTACAATGAACCAAAGAAGTAAAAAGTGATTTTGTTTTTGTAGGAATATTTAATAACATGGAAAAATGTTACTATAGTAGCGAGAAAAGGAGTTCATAAAATATATGTTCAGTGTGGTCCCCATTGTGTTTTCTAAAAATCATATGAATAGAAATATATCAGGAAAGATAGGAGTTATAGTTTTCTTATGTGGTCTGTTTTTTATCTTTCTGAATTTTAAAAATGTTCTAAATATAAAATAAGCATGCATTATATTTATGTTGAAAAAAAGATATTTTCTAAATTGAAATTATTTTGTTTTTTTTAATCCAAACTGTATCCTCAGAGTAACAACCTTTACGTAATTCATTTAAACAAACATTAAGTTATTATAATTAGGGGTAAAATATACCTCTGTTATAAAAAGAAGTAAGACAGCTATTGAGGAAGTACTTAACAATTTTAAAGCACTTGTACAGATTTAAGACCAAGAAGAAATGAATATTTTATTTTATGAGAACTGTCAGCAAATAATTATATTCTGACTCATTGCAAAATAGGTATTTCCTTACCTCATGTAATTCTGATATTGTTCTAGGAAATGACTCTGATATAGTACAAACTATCGTCATCCTCTATGTTATTTGGCAAGTAAGTTATGCCTGACATTTCTTGTTTAAACATTAAGAATATGGCTATTTGAAAATAGCATTTATTAGATGACATTCCACTTTAAAGACAGCTTTTCTCTATGTCCCCTTTATTAATTTATATTAGTGTGGATGATGAAGTCCTACTTACTAATAAATAATACTATTATATAGTAGTTCTGTTACTTTTATTATTTATTTTGATCCTCAAATTGTCTTAGATTTAGCTAATTCAGGCTGGCTTCTATGTTCTTTCGACAAGTTCCCATCATTCTTAGAGCACTTACTCGCTTTCTGGCACAGCAAGATGTTCTAGGCTCAACTTATATATATTTTTTCTGCCCTAGCCTTGGAATCAGCCCTTTCTTTTGGGAAGTCTGGTTCACTTTAGTGGAATGTTTATAACCAAGATCTTGGGAAGTAGGTGTGTTCATTGCTACTGTTTGTTCATTGCTTCTAGATCCTCTCTGTAGACAGGAATAGGAAATACATGTTTGTTCACATACACACACACAACTCTGCATCTGTTCCTATATACCTACATGCATATTGTTAAAAATCATGCATCCTTACCGGTGCCTCCAATTTCAATTCACAGGGTTTATTCTAGCTTTTTGTTTTTCCATATTTCTAAGTCCCTTCTCTGACAGTGAAAAACGCTGCTCACATCGTCCACAATCGATTCTCCTGTGTGTTTAATTCTAGAATCCCCCAAGTTAGTGTTAGAATCGCTAACCCATACCACTGTGAAAAATAAATCTGCTATACTTTAAACAGTGAACTTTATAGTCTGTACATTTTATCTCAGTAAAGCTGTTTAAAAAATATTTGCTAACTGGCGTTAAATATTTATTTACATTCTTTTTGTCTGTACCCCAAAGCTACATACTCAAAATATTTTATTCAAAAATTGATAAGGCTGGTTGTATCCCCTCTTCAGGGTGTCCACGTCATTTAGTTGAAAACAGTTGGGCTCATTTGTTGTGTCTGTATTCAAATTTGGGTGTTCCTCCATCCTTGCAGATTGCATTCATTTGTTTTTTACTATGTAGCATATTAACCAGGCTCTAAAGGTCAAAGATATATGAAGAAAGATGTCCTCAGAGAAGTGCCATTCCCCCCTCCTGGCCCCCTCCCATTCTCCCATTCTTCCCACCCTGTTTCCCCACACACATTAGTTCCTAGTCTACCTTCCCTTCAGTTTTTCGCCTCAAGTAAGCAAATATGGGATTGTGGGGTCAAAAGGTATATTGTCTTGTTCTTTCTTCTTTCTTACAGCAGATAGAACATTAATACTGTTTTTTTATTTGCTTATTTCACTTAACATCAGAAGACTCCTCATATCAATTCTTGGAGCTTAGTCCTTTCTCTACAGCTATATATGGTGTGGATGTACCACAGTTTATTCAACTGCTCTCCTGTGTATGAGAATTTAAATCATTTCCAGTATGTTTCAGTTACAGACAACACTGCAATAAATAACATTTGGCATGTACCATTCTATAATATTATAATTTTTAGGTAAATTCTTTTTTGTCCTTTTTAATTTAAAAAAAATTTTTATTGAATTTACTGGGGTGACATTAGTTAATAAAATTATATAGGTTTCAGGTGTGCAGTGCTATAATATATCATCTGTATATTGTATAATGTGGTCACTACCTGAAGTCAAATCTTCCATCACCATTTATCCCCTTTTACCATTTACTACCTCTCTCCCACTCCCCTTTTCCTCTGGTAATCACCATACCATTGTCTGTGTCTGTGAGGGATTTTTTTTTCTTAATCCCTTCACCATTTTCATCTAGCCCTGCCAACACCCCTCATGACACCCCTCTGACAGCTGTCAGTATGTTCTCTATTCATGAACCTGTTTCTATTTTGTTTTTTAGTTTATTTTATTCATTAAATTCCACATTTAAGTCAAATCATATGGTATTTGTCTTTCTTTGGCTTTTTTCACTCAGCATAATATTCAGGTAAATTCTTAAATATGGGATTGTGGGGTCAAAAGGTATAAATTCATTCATAGGTTTGTTAGATATTGCCAAATTCCTCTCCCAAAGCGTTGTACCAGTTTGCATGCCAAAGTTGAACTTTTTGTGTGTATCTGTAAGAGCTATTTCAGAATCTTGTTTTGGCCCTAGCTGGTGTAGCTCAGTAGATTGAGCATGGGCCTGCAAACGAAAAGGTTGCTGGTTTGATTCCCAGTCAGGGCACATGCCTGCGTTGCAGGCCAGGTCCCCAGTGGGTGGTTTATGAGAGGTAACCACACATTGATGTTTCTCTTTCTCTTTCTTCTTCCCTTCCCCTCTCTCTAAAAATAAATAAATAAAATCTTTTTTTTTTTAATCTTGTTTTGGAGGAAATTGTAAATTACCTGTTCATTTCTTTGTCAGGTTTTTATATGTTTTAATATTTGAAGTTATTTATGCATTGGGGAAATTAGCCCTTCCTCTTCAGTGTTTTGGTTTTTTTTAATATGGCCAAAATTTATCAATCTTTTCTTTTATTGCTTTTGGCTTTGGGGTCATAGTTAGAAAACTTTTTCCTATGTCCAGGTTGTAGAATTATCCCATCAGTATTTACCTAGAATGCTATGTGGTAATATTTTTTAAAACATTTTTATCCCAGAACCACTTGGATTTTATTTTTATCTAATAAAAATCTTTCTTTCTCCCCTATATGACACTTCTTTCTTCTATGTCTCCTGGTTTGTCTTATGTGTTTTTGTTTTTCCCATGTGAACTTAAGTATCACTTGTCTAGCTCCATCAAAAAGCTTGTTGGTGTGTTTATGGCAATTGCATTTAATTTGTAAATTACAGAAAAACAACATTTTTTTTCAATGTGGCATTATACAAAAACAAGGGCTGTCTTTCAGTTTGTTCAAGCCTACTTTTGTATTTTTCAGGAGTTTTGCACATTTTATATTGTTTACACCTGAGTTTTTATCTTTGTTGCTGTTATCGATGGGGTTTTCTCTACTGTTTTACTAACTGCTTATTGTCTGTGTATCTAAAGACTATTGATTTCTGTTTGAATTTATTCCACTTGAAGTTTGCCAGGCTTCTTGCCTTTGTAAATTTATATATTTTATCACATTTGGGGATTTTTTAGGCATTCTTTTTGCAAATACATTTTCTGCCTCATTCTCTCTCTGCCCTTCTTCTGGAACTCCAGTTGCATGTAAGATAGACCTGAAACCATTTAAGTCACTGGACTCTGTTTTCCGTTCTTTCATTAATTAATTTTTTCTTTATGCACATAGTTTATTTTCATTTTCATTGATATAATGGTTTATGGATTTGAATTTTTCTCTGAGTACTGCTTAAATATATGCCATAGATTTTGATTATACAAAAACATTTTTCTTTCATTTATTTTAATTTTTCCTCTTTTCTGTAAGTTACTAGATGTTATTAGTATTCATATGGACATTGATATAAATGTTGTATACAGTATTTTTTTTTACTTTCCTTTATTGTATTCTTTCCATCACCATTTATTCCCCTTGTACCCCACCCCCCAGCAATCACCACACTGTTGCTGATGTCCATGAGTCCTTCTTCCTTCTAGCTCAGTCCCTCCAGGCCCCAACCCCTTTCCTCTCAGAGCTGTCAGCCTGCTATCTATCTGTGAGTCTGTCTCTATTTTACTTGTTAGTTCAGTTTGTTCATTAGATTCCACATATAAGTGAAATCATATGGTGTTTGTTTTTCTCTGACTGTTTATTTCACTTAGCATAATGTTTCTCCAGGTCTAGCCATGCTGTTACAAAGCATAAAAATTTCTCTTTTTACAGCCAGGTAGTATTCCATTGTGTAAATTAGCTGTTTTATCCACTCATCTACTGATGGACACTTGGGTTGCTTCAGTATCTTGGCGACTGTAAATAGAGCTGCAGTGAACATAGGGATGCTTCTGTTCTTTCAAACTAACTATAAGACCATAGCAATACATTATCTTTTATTTTATAGAACTCAGGTTTTCTTTGTGACCTAGTATGTGGGTGTTTTTCAGTATTTCACATACGTTTGAGAAGGCATGTTCTCTACCAACAATGTGTCGAGTTCACTGTCAGTAAAATCTCTGTTGCTTATATTGTTTTGGATGGATATATATATACCCCCCAAGAAACAGAATTTATTTATAAAAAATTGTGTGTATATATTACGTGTTTAAACTTCTGTCACCTTTCAAATACTCTCCATTTGATGTAATACACCTATGAAGACATTCTTCCACTGCTCAAAACAGTTTTTGAATGTGTCAATTTTGATGCCATTTAGTGCTTCTGCTGTTTTTTGTTTCACCTTTTCCACATTGGTAAAAAAATTCCCTTCAGGGACTTTTTTTCATCCAGGGGAACAAAAAAATCACCTGGGGCACAATCAGGTGAATAGGGAGGGTAGAGCATGGGGGTCATGCTATTTTTGGTCAGAAACTTCTGAACATCAGCATGGCACAGGCAGACGTGCTTGTAAATCACCCATCATGAAATGGACAAGAGTCTTCAAAAACTTCATGGGAGTCTAGCGCAGCCTCTCACAACAATGCCAGTCAGCACACTAATACAGATGGGTTACCAGAACACTCACCTAGTCAGGGAAGCCTGTACTACAAGGGGACTGCCCTCTAGAGGATAATTCCAATTTTTTTGGAGTGGATATGCATATATCTCCTTGTTTTCTCTCTACTTCATCTGTTTGTGCTGAGAGTGGCAGATTAAAGGCTCCTATTATTTGTATGTTTTTCTATGTCATTCCCTCTCCTGTTATTTTTGTTTTATAATGGTGGTTATGTTGTTTTGGGCATAATCATAACTGGTATATTCTCTTTATAATTTATAGCTTTTAACATTAAAAGAAGTACTTCTTTGTCACATATAATGTTTTGTACTTGAGTTCTGTGTTTTCTGTGTTTAGGAACACTACCCCTTCACTACCCTGATCTGTATCATATATTAGTCCACCTAAATCATACAAGCCTCTCTGTGAGTCATAGCACACCACATCACACCACACCATGTACTTGAGAAATCATTGTGATTACACATGGGATATATATTATTTTATTTATTTTAAATGGGTAAGTAGGTTTGTTGGTTCAGTCTGTCTTCCCCTTTTTTTTTTTTTTTTGATTGTTTGTAGAAATTCTGCTGCTCAGTTGCTTTCAGATTTTAGGTGCCCAGATAAATAATTCTTTTACATTAAAGTTTTATAAACAGCAGAGACTGTTTCAGAGTTATCATTATTACATAAAGGAATTTTTCTGTCTGTTCCCACAAGTGCCATTGTGTGTGTTTTAAAACAAATTCATTGATGTATAAGTGACATACAATAAATGCACATATTTAAAGTATTCAACTTGAGGAATTTTCTTCATCACTGCAATAAGATAACATTTTTATCACCCTTAACAATTTCTTCTTGCTCCTTGGTAATCCAGTCCTCTTTCCACCACAGGCTCCGAGCAACCAGTGGCCTCTTTCTGTCACTCTACATTACTTTGCATTTTCTGGATTTTTTAAAACGGAAATATATATATGTACTCTTTTTTTATTTGATTTCTTTATCTGGAATACTTTTTTTATATTTATCTTTATTGTTGTATGTTGCTCTTTTTTATTGCTGATAGTATTCCATTGTATGGATGGACTTGCAGTTTTAGGCTATTACAAATAAAGTGGCCAACAAAGTTCTATTGAAGAAACCATAGTTGCTTCAAAAGTTAAACATATGCCTTCTGTATGAGAAGCCTGTATATAAAAAAGGAGTATAAATATGCAGAGATTTATATAAATGTTCATTTCAGATGTATTCATAGTAGCTGAAAACTGGAGTCCATCAACTGATGAATGGATTAACAAGATATGGTACATTCATACAGCAGATTACTAAGTAATAGAAAAGAACCAACTCCCAATGCATGCCACAACATGGATGAACCTCAGAATCAAAGGTGTAGTGAAAAAGTTCAAACAAAAGACTACGTACTGTATGACTTAGTTTACTTAAAATTCTAGAAAAGGCAAACTGATATACAGGAACAGAAAGTAGATCATTGGTGATCTGGAGCTGGGTACAGTAGAAGGATGTGTGCAAAGGGGCCAGAAAAAAGCTTTTCTTGCTGAATATGTTCTGGGTCTCTAATGTGACCATGGTTTCACAGGTATGTACCTCCACAACTTACCGCATTAAACACTTTAAATGGATGTATCTTATTTTCTTTATGCCTCAGCAGTATTATATCTTAAATGTCTGTAAACCACAACCAAATATTATAATAGGTAGTTTTTATTATTTATTTTAAGGAAGTTACTAATCATCTAGTTAGGACTATTGAATGTAAGAATTTACTTAAAGAGAAACTTGACCATATGCACATGATTAAACCACTGGAATAGATCTCTGAGGAAACTGAAAGATGAGTGAACTTCACTTTCAGCCTTTGAAGATTGTAAAATTTACTGAGATGGACCAAAGATATCAGGAATATGAAAAAGTGTTCAGACAAATGCTGAGAGAAAGCATAGAGGAATGATTAAAAGCACCTAGTGTTTCTCAGCCAAGACTGTGTGAGAAAATAAGTACCTACAAATGTGATTAGAGTGATTGTTTTGTCAGTTACCCCAAGGATGACATAACTAATACCATTTTAGATACATAGGGGAGACATTAATTCATCCTGTACATTGGACAACTGTCAGCATTAGAGTTTAATTTTCTCACAGAATCCATTGAGAAAAGCGAGCAGACTGAAGTCTACTCTGCTGCATAAGTTAAAATCTCTACTGCTTAAAAGCAGCATGGCTGAACAATTTAAACTCTTGGTGTCTCACTGTAAAATGGAGATAGTGGTAGATAGGGCTGTTGAGAAGGGGAAACTGAGGGAATATATGTAAAGCACTTAGCACTATGCATACATGTATATAGTGCTCCAGTACACAATAAGTGACATTCTCCTGAATTTTCATCCACCGCAAGTGGATGTGGGACCAGCCCATCTGCATCTCTGCCCCTCCTACCAGTCTGGAGTGATACGGTTCCTTTAGTTCTGTAGTTGTCAGACTTGTGTTCCACTTGATTTCTGGTGGTTCTGAGTGATGGTTGCTCTATAATTTAGCTGTAATTTTGATGTGGCTGTGCGAGGATGTAAGCTCTTTTCACCTGTGCCACCATCTTGTCTGGACATGAATTGGTTTTAAGTGCATTGTCTCAAGCTGGACCAACCTGATGTCTAGGCTAGCCAATCACTTGTCTCTTGTTTTTAAAAAAATCTTTTTTTTTTTTTTTTTCATGAAAGTCAAGCAAAGCCTGTTTTATAAAATTGTAGATGATTTAGTTCTCAGTATAGCATATAATCTTAAAGTCAAGGATATCTTAACTGCAGAAGATTTTGAAAGCAAGGGCCTGATTCAGAAATAGAGTGTATGTTTATGTGTTCATTGATGGGTGTTTAGAATTAATGGTTGATGCTAGTGCAAAGGATGAGATTAATAAGGGAGAGCATTTAGAAATGGCAAAAATTTTGGGAAGTTAGAAAAGAGAGGAATACAGGGGGAACTGCAAAATCATGGTAAGCACAAAAAATCTTATTGGAGGAGTATAATTTATTGACCACATTTTTGTAAGTAGTTTGGAGAGAGCTGTCTTTTAAACAAAATGTCTGCATTCCTGTTTACAAGAGAAAAAATTACTCTTCCTTAAAGACAGATGGTAGAATAGGAGTTAGAAGACGGATTGGAGCTTAATGTCTGAAGACCTCAATATGCATTAATATGGGGACCCAAGTTACTTGCTGAGAGAGTTATGAGGGGGGAGAATACAGTGCCATCTTGAGGGAATTGGAAGTTTTAGGACACTGGCACAGTTAACTCTAAGTAGAATCAATAAAAGACAGGAGACATTTTGAAGCATAGGAGAGATCATGACATGATCTTATATTGGACTGTGACTGTCATCTTGCCTCCTTAAGTTATCTGCACCTTTGTCAGGACTTCCAAGATGGCAAAATGGGGTACCCAGTCAGATTAGGTAAACAAAGGCAATGTTTAGTTCCCCCCTCAGGATAACATTGTAGAAGCCAAGCAGCGGAGTAAATAGGTCCCCATTTGAGTTGCACCATGAAGGAATGTTTCACAAACTTAAGAAATATAGAGACCATTTAAAAACAGTGAAGGACTTCATTTATATGAGTTAAAATGTTGCTGAATTATGTACAACCATAACCAAAGTGTAAACTCCATGTACTTTGTAGCATTTACACAGTTGCAAAACAAACACTTTTGCATATTACTTAGAAAAATCTACAAAGAACATTAAATTCAAACCAATATTAACGAGCCTAATGTTACATGATGCGTTTTTGCCTAAACGGGGCTGTTGCTCGACATCTTACAATGGTGCTCCCTGCTCCAGCACAGGCTCAGAGACTACTCTGTCGTATGCCTGATGCCTCATTTTCCTATCCCTTTTTTCTATTCAGACTGCGGCAGACTGCAGCAATTTTTGCCTTCTCTAGGCTTGAATGTTGTCATCATGACAATGTTCACCTCTCATTACTTTTCATTCTTATATGGCAACACCTGATTTATTCAAGGTTAACAAAATAAAAACAAAGAGTTATTAAAATTATCATAAAGAATTAATTCAAGAGTATATCATTGGATTCCTGATTATGACTTAGTGTGTGTTCTTTTTAAATTTTTTTTACAGTTACAGTTGACATATATTAGTTTCAATTGTATAACATAGCAATTAGACATTTATATAAGTTACAAAGTGATCACCCGATATAAGTCTAAAACATACCCATCTGATGCCATGCATAATTATTACAATGTTGTTGGCTATCTATCCTATCCTGTACTTTACATCCCCATGACTTTTTTAATAACTAGCGATTTGTACATCTTTTTTTTTAAGATTTTATTTATTTATTTTTAGAGAGGGAAGGGAGAGGGAGAGATTGAGAGAGAGAAACATCAATGTGCGGTTGCTGGGGGACATGGCCTGCAACCTAGGCATGTGCCCTGACTGGGAATCGAACCTGCGATGCCTGGTTCGCAGCCTGCGCTCAATCCACTGAGCTACGTCAGCCAGGGCCTGTATATCTTAATCCCATCCCCTTCTTCACCTGTCCCCGCAACCACTCTCCCCTCTTGCCATCATCAGATTGTCTTATGTATCTATGAGTTTGTTTCTGTTTTATTTATTTTGTATTTCAGGTTACAAATGTAAGTGAAATTGTATAGTATTTGTCTTTCTCTGTGTGTCTTATTTCACTTAGAAAAATACCCTTTAGGTCAGCAATTTTCTTTCCTTTTTAAAAAATTTTAAAAAGATTTTAGTTTACTTTTAGAGAGGAGAGAGGGTGAGATGTGTGAGCGATAATATTGATCAGTTGCCTCCTGCATGCCTCCACCTGGAGACCTGGCCCACAACCCAGGCATGTGCCTTGACTGGGAATAAACTGGAGACTTTTCAGTTTGCAGGCCAGCACTTAGTCCACTGAGCCACACCACCCAGGGCTAGGTCAGCAATATTTAACCGGTGTGCCACAAGAATTTTGAAAACATGCAGTACCTGACTATTTATTCAGGGTCACTGACCACTTCCCTTAGATTGTCAAATTTAAAAAATGACAACAGCCAACACAACAATAGCCATCTGTTGTGAATGAATCAAAATTATACCTATTTTTGTGAGGTTGGCAGAAATATAATATTTTTGGTGTACTGCAGAATTTTAGTAATTAGTTTATGTGTGCCACGAGAGGAAAAAGGTTGAAAGTTGCCATTCTAGATCAACCATGTTGCATAAGTAGTAAGATTTCATTCTTTTTCATGGCCAAGTAATGTTTCATTGTAGATATGTACCCCTTCCTCTTTATCCAGTTGTCTATTGATGAGCACTTAGGTTGCTTCCATATCTTTGCTATTGTAAGTAATGCTACAGTTAATATGGGAGTGCATATATCTTTTCAAACTAGTGCTTTAAATTTGTTCAGATAAATACCCAGGAGTGGAATTGCTGGATCATAAGGTAGTTTAGTTCACTTCTAATTTTTTGAGGAACCTCCATACTGTTTTCATAGTGGCTGCACCAATTTACAGTTCAACAGTCCAGGAAGGATCCCTTTTCTCCACATCCTCACCAACACTTGTTTATTGATTTATTTTAGATGATAGCCATTTTGACAGGTATGAGGTGATTGATATGTTTTCTTCTAGGAGTTTTATAGTTTTTGTCTTCCAGTTTAGTCTTTAATCCATTTTGAGTTTATTCTTAGATATAGTGTAAGAAAGTGGTCTAGTTTCAGGTTTTTTGTATGTATCTGTGGAGTTTTCCCAGCACCATTTATTGAAGAGACTATCTTTACCCCACTGTATATTCTTGCCTCCTTTGTCATAGATTAATTGGCCATGTAGGCGTGGGTTTATTTTGTGAGTTGTTTGTTCTGTCCATCGGTACATGTATGTGTCATTTTTATGCCCATACCATGCTGTTTTAATGATTTGTAATATAGTTTATAGTCAGGTGGTGTGATCCATTCAACTCTGTTCTTCTTTCTTAAGATTGCTTTGTCTAGTTAGGGTCTTTTGTGGTTCCATATAAATTTTAGGATTATTTGTTCTAGTTCTGTGAAAAATGCCTTTGTTATTTTGATCAAGATGATTGTTTTGGGTAATATAGACATTTTAATGATGTTAATTCTTCCTGTTCATGAGCATGGTTTATCCTTCCATTTATTTGTATCTTCTTCAATTTATTTTTTTCAATGTCTTATAGTTTCCAGTATAAGCATTTTACCTTCTTGAATAGACTTACCTGGTTAAATTTATTCAGGTATTTTATTCTTTTTGATGCAAGTGTAAAAGGTTTTGTTACTTTCTCCTTCAGATAAGTTTCTTGTGGTTGTGTAAAATGTAAACAGTTTTTTAATATTAATTCTGTATCCTGCTACTTTGCTGAATTTTTCTATTAGCTCTAATACTTTTGGTGGAATCTTAGGGTTCTCTCTATGTAGTATCATGTCATTTGCAAATAGTGACAGTTTTACTTCTTCCTTTCCAATTCAGATGTCTATTATTTCTTTTTCTTGTCTGATTGTTGTGGCCAGGACTTCCAATACTATATTGAATAAAAGCAGTGAAAATGGGCATCCTTGTCTTGTTTTTGATCTTAAAGAGAAAGCTTTCAGCTTCTCACCATTGAGTATGATGTTAGTTAGGGGTTTGTAATACATGCCTTTATTATGTTGAGGTACATTCCCTCTAGCCCCACTTTGCTGACAGGTTTTTGTTTTTTTTTTAATCATAAATGGTTGTTGGCTTTTGTGAGTGCATCACCATTGATGTGATCAGATGATTCTTATCCGTTTTTATGTAGTATATCTTGTCAATTGACTTGAAGATAATACATCCCAGTAATAAATCTCTCTTGATAATGGTGTATGATCTTTTTAATATATTACTGAATTTGGTTTGTTAATATTTTGTTAAGGATTTTTGCATCTGTGGTCATTGGGGGTGTTGGCCTATTATTATTATTGTTATTGATAATGTCTTTGGTTTTGGTATCAGGGTTGGCCTCATAAAATGAGTTTAGGAGCCTTCCCCCCTCTTCAGTTTTTTTGAAAGAGTTTGAGAAAGATAGGTATTAACATTTTTGTGAATGATAAAATTCACTGATGAAGCCATCTGGTCCAGGGCTTTTGTGTCTTCGGAGTTTTTTGCTTACAGACTGAATTTCATTAGCTGTTATCAGTTTGTTCAGATTTTCTGTTTCTTCTTGATTCAGTATTGGGAGATTATATTTTTCTGAGAATTTCTTTATTTCTTCCAGGTTGTCCAGTATTTTTGGTATAAAATTGTGTGTAGTATTTTCTTATAATGCTGTGTATTTCTGTGGTGTCACTTATCACTTCTCTCTCATCTCTGACTTTATTTTTTGCACTCTCTGTTTTTCTTGATAATTCTGGCTACAGGTTTATCCATTTTGTTTATCTTTTCAAAGAATCAGCTCTTGGTTTCATTGCTCTTTTCTATTTTTTATTATTTTTAGTGGGGTTTCTTTCCAATTATAGTTGACATCCAATATTATTTTATATTAGTTTCAGGTATACATCATAGCATTAGACATTCATTCTTTTAAAACTATTTCATTTATTTCCCCTCTGATGTTTATTGTTTCCTTCCTTCTAATTACTTTGAACTTTATTGTTCTTTTTCTATTTCTTTTAGTTATAGAGCTGGATTGTTCATTTGAGATTTTTCTTGTTTCTTGAGATAGGCCTGTAATGCTATGAATTTTCCTCCTAGGACTAGTTTTGCTGTGTCCCCTAGATTTTGAATTGTTATGCTTTCATTTTCATTTGCCTTAAGGTATGTTTTGATTTCTTCTTTGATCTCATTGTCAACCCATTCATTGTTTAGTAGCATGTTATTTAGCCTCCACATGTTTGTGTGTTTTTCAGTTTTCTTTTTGTAATCAATTTCTAGTTTCATACGTTTGTAATCAGAGTAAATATTTGATATGTTTTCAGTCTTAAGTCCATAACTTTTAATGTGTCACTTAAGGTCACTGCTTCCTTGTTAATTTTCTGTCTGGATGATCTATCCATTGATGTCAATGGGGTGTTAAATTCCCCTACTATTACTGTATTACTGTTGACCACTCCCTTTGTGTCCATCACTATTTGCTTTATATCTGTACGTGCTCATATATGGTGTGTAGACATTTTTGAGAGTTATAAGCTCTTGTTGAATTGATGCCTTTATCATTATGAAATGGCTTTGTTCCTTGTTTTCAAGTTTTTCACTGAAATAAGTATGCATACTCCTGCTTTTTTTGTTTCCACTTGCATGAAATATCCTTTCCATCCTTTTCCTTTCAGTCTGCGTGTGCGCCTTTCACTCTAAAGTGGGTCTCCTATAGGCAGTATATGTGTGGGTCTTGGTTTTTAGCCATTTTAACCCCATGTCTTTTGACTGAGCATTTACTTCATGGACTTTTATTTTAAAGATTTTATTTTGTTTTTAGATAGAGGAAGGGTGGCAGAAAGAGAAGGAGAAGACATCAGTGTGTGGTTGCCTCTTGAGCACCCCCTAGTGGAGACCTGGCCTGCAACCCAGGCATGTGCCCTGACTGGGAATCAAATCAGTGACCCTTTAGTTCACAGGCCAGGGCTCAATCCACTGACCCACACCAGCCAGAGCTAGTTCATTGACATTTAAAGTAATTATTGATAAGTATGTAGTTATTACCATTGTATTAATTGTTTTCTGATTATATTTGTACTTTACTGTTTCTTATTGTTCTCTTGTATGTTGATGACTTTCTATATTGTTGTGTTTGGATTTCTTCTCTTATATTACTTTTTTTGTTTTAGATTTTAGAGAGGGGGAAGGAGGGGAGAAAGAGAGGGAGAGAAATGTCAATATGAGAGAAACATTGATTGGCTGCCTTCAGGACACTTCCCAGCTGGGGACCGAACCTGCACCTCAAGCATGTGCCCTGACCAGGAATCAAGCTGACAAACTCAGTTTGCAGCAGGATGATGCCCAGCCACCTGAGCCACTCCTACCAGACTAGATTTCTTTCTTCTTTATTTCTTGTATGTTTCTTAAAGATTTTTGGTTTGTGATTACCATGTGCTTCATGTATACCAAATGATATTTCTGGCAGTTTGTTTTAAGTTGATGAGCTCTTAAGTTCAAACATTCTAAAATCACTACAAGTTTTACTCTCCCTTTACATGTTTATATTTTGACCATTTTTTCCTTTTTTTGTTTGTGCTTGTTTGTGTGTATCCCTTAATTTATTGTGCAATTGCCCATGATCTTCCTAACTTTGCCTTTTGATCTTTGAAACAGTTTTATAGTTGGTTGACTTAGTGTTTCTTTGTCCTAAGTAGATGCCTTTTCCCTATATTTTCTTATTCATTTATTGATCTTTTCTTCCTAAAGATGTCCCTTTAACATTTTTTTTTTTTTGCAATACTGGTTAACTGGTGATGAATTCCTTTAGCTTTTTCTTGTATAGGAGACTCTTTATCTCTGCTTTGGGTCTAAATGATAGCCTTGCTGGGTAGAGTAGTCTTGGCTGTAGGTCCTTGCTTTTCATTACTTTGAATATTTTATGTGAATTCCTTCTGGTGTGCAAAGTTTCTGTTGAAAAATCAGCTGACAGTCTTATGGGAGCTTCTTTATTATACATGACTGGTAGTCTTTTGCTTCTCATAGGATCCTCTCTTTGTCTTCAACCTTTGGCATTTTAATTATGATGCGTCTTAGTGTGCACCTCTTTGGCTTCATCTTGTTTGGGACTCTCTGTGCTTCTTTATTTTGTATTTCTATTTCATTGACAGGTTAGGAAAGTTTTCAATCTCTTGCTCTCTCTTCCTCCTTTGGTTCCTTTACGAAGTGAATGTTGTTAAGCTTGATGTTGTCCCAGAGGCTCCTTAAACTATCCTCTTTAAAATTCTGGGTTTGTTTTCCTGTTCAAATTGGGTGTTTTCCATTACCTTTTCTTCTAGATTGCTAATTTGATCCTCTGCTTCATCTAGTTGCTATTAATTCCCTCTGATTTTTTTTTCATTTCAGTTATTGTGTTTTTCATTTCTAACTGGTTCTTTCTTACGGTTTCTAGCTGTTGGTTGAAGCTTTCATTGAATTCATCTCTTCTTCCCCTATGTTCATTGAGCATCCTTCTAACCAGTGTTTTAAACTCTGTATCTGGTAGATTACCTGTCTTCATTTTGTTAGTTGGTTTTTTCGAGTTTTTGTCATGTTCTTTCATCTGGGTTATGTTTCTTTGTCTCTCAATTTTGACAGCCTCCCTGTATTTGTTTCTGTGTATTAGGTAGATCTGCTACATCTTCCAGTTCTGGCTGAGTTGCCTTATGTTAAGTGTCCTGTGGGGCCCAGTGGCACAATCTCTCTGTTCACCTGAGCTGGGTGCTTCAGCAGTGTTCCTTGTGTGGGTTGTATGCACCCTCCTGTTGTAGTTGAGACTTGATTGCTGTTGGCTCATCACTGGGTGGGGTTGACCCTCAGGCTGGCTGACTGTGAGGGCTGGCCGTGACAACAACAGATAAATTTGGTGGGGGGGGGCTGGGGACTGACCTCAAATAGTGGTAGTCTTTTTAGCAGGACACTGGTAACAGCCATATCCATCCTTCAGGTATGTCATTTGTTGAGCTGGTTTGGTGGTGATCTGGTATAGTCTGAAGTCAACTTCCTGGTGTGTTGATTATGAAGCCTCTTAGGGGAGGGGCTTCAGTGCAGTCCAAGGTGAATTGCCATTTGTGTCCAACTTGATGCCACCTGGTGGGAGCCACAAAGGGATCTGCAGTTGTTTGACATTTGTGCTTTACTTGGAGGTGTTTGCAAGAGGCTATGCTGCAAACCAAGGTTGGCCTCCACTAGTGCCAGGCTTAGGACCCTTTGGTGTGTAACATGAGGACATCCACCACTTATGCCAGGATTTGGCTGTTTAGTTGAAGTTGCATTCCAAGAAAACACTGGTTGCAGCTTATGCTAGGCTTGGGGCCACCTGGTGGGAGTTACAATGCAAGATGAGACTGGTTGCCGTTCGTGCCAGGTGGCCTCTTAGCAAGAGGTACAGGGCACAGTGAGGCCAGCTGATGCTTGTTTGAGGTTTGTGTACCTTTTAGAGATTTTAGGAAAGTCAGCAGCACGAGCAGAGGCAGGCCATTTGTTTTGAAAAGCCACTGGAAACAGCTTGGGTGCATGAGTTGGGTGGGGCCAGGTCGAAAGGCATCACCAGGGTGGGACCATGTTTGCCAGGTTAATGGAAAGCTCCTAATTGGCACTCACCTGCCCCTGTCAGCTGGCTGGGAGTAGTGGCTCACAAAGGGCCAGTGGCACATACCAGCACCTCTGTCCCCTGAAGGAGTTGCTCTGACTTCTACTCCTTGAGCTCCTAACCCTTAAGCTAGTCAGTTCAGCTCCTCCCCATATGTCCCTGGTGCTTTCTCAGCTGTAGCACAGAGCAAGTTAATCTGAGACCAAGTGAGTCCATGCGTTGGCCCCTCAAGAGGAACAACCTGATACTCCAGAAGCCCTTCATCTCACTTGGACACAATGCCCACAGGTTTGCATGGCCAGGTGTTGTGTGACCTCCTTCCCTATACTAGGACCCCTCACTCCCCAGGGTGGTCCTCCACAGCCTAGATATTCATCCCTATTCTTAATCACCACATCATATGCATGAGAACAGTACGTTTTGTGTCTCCTCCCCTCCCACCAGTCTCATCATGGCTTCTTTATATCCTTAGTTGTAGAATTTCTGTTCAGCCAGTCGTCAGGTGGTTCACAGTGATGGTTGTTTTATAATTTAGCTGTGATTTTGATGTGATTGTGGGAAGAGGTGAGCACAGAGTGTACCTGCCTTGCCCTCTGTACCAAAGCTGACGTAGTGTTGGTTCTAACCAATTCTTAGACCCTACTATGGCTGACTTCTTGACCATAATTAGTCACTTGGGACAGTTTTTCTATATCATTATTCCAGTAAGTGAAAAAGTATCAACAGGGTTCTCTGCATGTATAAGCTAATAAGTGAAATTTCAAGTAGTAGGAAGTTACTAGAAGGTATTAAGTGCCAAACCAAAGAATGATGAACTTTACCTGCACCCCACTTCAGCCTTAAAGTGTGTGGGTGGAAAATGTAGAACACGTGTGTGCTGTTGTGGTCAGTGAGCTAGTCTGTGATGTGTGTGTGTGTGTGTGTGTGTTGCCAGAGAAATCCCAAACCTAGGAAACATGCAACCATGGAGAATAACACAGGGGAGACCGTTCCAGAAATTAGTCCTAACAGACACTGCCATTTGGGAAGTTCCTAATTTTTATAACCACAGAAAACATCTGCTGCTGTTGTTACATTTCTGTAGATGAGGCGGCCACAGAACAGAGATGTTGCTACTTTTTCAAGATCTCATAGATCTCACAACCGAATTTGTTAATTCTAAACTTGTTCTTTCCACAGAGCCATCCTGCGCTAACCTTCATAAATCTGACTGTAATCTTATCCTTCTGAAATCAAATGAACAATTTTTCATAATACATGCCTCTGAAAATCACATGTAAATTTAGTAAAAAGGACAAAAAAGACATACAGGTTCTTGCTTTTAGTGAAAAGAATGTTGGAGTCAGAAAACCAGTATTAAAAATGTGTTCAGTAGCAGATGAACTTAAGAACACATCATTTCATGTTTGAACTTCAGTTTCTTTTTTTTAAATAAACAAATATCAATACATGTTTACTATACCTCAGCTGCTGAGGACCAAAAGATCCTCAAAGGATATGCTGACTTGATTTATAATCTAAAATCCTTATCACAGATGGCAAACACTTGTTAATACTTTCTCACAATGAGTTTCCTACATGCAGTTCACTCTTACTATCCTATTTTTTTTGTTTTCAACAAAATAGGAAAAAGTTGGCTTTCCTTCTTATAAATTCTCAAAGGGGTGAAAATTGTTTCTTGGAGAATAGGCAATTTTTTTTTAATGTATAAGGTACAGATAAATAAATATGTATGTATTATATATATAAAACATGAACAGACATGTGATAAATTTGTGGTATTAAAATTTCATGAAAAGTGATTAGGAAAACCATTACATGGAAGAGGGTCAGGAGATAGGGACAGTGATATAAAAATGGTTGAGAAACTCTGTGTAGGTAGTTGTTGTTGTTGTTGTTGTTGTTGTTGTTGTAAGCGCTGACCTCAACATCACACTGATGATAACTTCATAATATGTCTCCTAGGCTTTGCTAGGATTTGACCCTCTTAACTTGTCATTACTCCCTTCTATTTCTGTTAGACCTTTAAAGCTGTAATCATCTCATTCTCCTTCATATTCCATAACTGGGAATTTGAGGAAGACCATGCTAAAGATATATAATCTAAGGAAAGCTCTTTGTTGTAAATGTTCCTGCCAGTTGTCTGTATTTATATAAGTAACTATAAAGTTTAGAAATAGAGAAAGGATCTGAAATTTAAAAAAAAAGAAATAGAGAAAGGATCTGAGTGACTTGTTTAAAAAGCTGATAAAAGTGTGCGCTGGCATCTCGTGATCACCCACACTAAAGATCCGGGCAGAAGACGACAGAGGGCGCGGATCGTTTCCGTGTGTGCAGTCAGCTCACTGCGGTTGAGGGAGGCTGTCATACTGTGACTATATGACTAGGAGTAAGCTGCCTCGCCTGCTGCTTTCCCCAACCCACATGAAGTTTTCTGCTGTTAGACTGAGCAGGGTTAATCAGCAGACCATTAATGGTGAAATTCCAATCCTGAAAAACCTTCCAGAGATACAGTTCCTGTCTTCAGAGAGGATAGAGCAAATACAAGAACATGGCGCCATCCGTGCCGAGATTGTATCATGGATGGTAGATGATCAGCACAAATTACAAACCAAATTATTAGGCTGTTTTGCCCTGTCATAGTGTGTATGTTATGCAGTATTTAATAGTTAAGCAATGGCAGAAAAATGTATTCTTCATGAAACAGTGGCTCTCATAAATGCTAATTTGTTCATCTCTTTATATTCTGAAGTACTGTATGTTTGATATCCATATATTTTTTAAAAATTGTAAAAATGAAGGACATAAGATACGCCATCTGGTTTCAGGTACAGCACCCCTTAATCATCCTTTTTTAAAAAAATATTTTAAATTTTCAGAATGACAAATTGGGGCTAATAGTTATTAAATTATTGAGATTTATCATTATCATTTAGCAATTATCTAAAAATATAGTACTTTATAGTGGTATTTATAATGTTAAAAAGGAGAAAATTAAGGATCAAATATATATTTTACTCAAAATGTGGTATCCTTAGGAAAAAATTAAGGTGTAACCTAGACTGGAATTTTTCTCCCTAAATGCACCCAATCTGATTGACTATATCTACGTACATTTTGTGATGCTGTAGTGCACACTGTGTGAAGGAAGCCCCAAAGCGTACCCCCACTTGCCTCAGCGAGTGGCTGCTCGAGGACCTGTTCCGAGTTCAGAACGTGGACGGTGGAAAGGAAAAAGGCAGTGCGTCTTAATCGCAGCATCAGAGGCCACAAGAGAAACGAGACTCAATATGCTTAGCATTCTCTTTGCTTCTGTGACTATTTTCTTTATTCATACTCTAGAAAGTTTTTACATTGGTGAACATTTCCTATTTGGTGATATTCTAAGGTTTTTCCTTATTGAAATCCAGCAGCATCACAGCGATAATCTTTTTTATCACTGGTTTTATAAACATATATTGACTCTGCCAAGTTTTTAGTGTAGGTCCCTTGAGGCTAGTTTGTTTCTGTTCTGCTTCCCTCAAGCCTTTTTTGGATTGTTCCTAGTGTCTGAGCCATACTGTTTTTCTCACGCTTATTAAATATCTGTAGTGAGAAAATTGACTTGATTTATGCTACTCTCTTTCACAACAAAACAGCTCTTTTGAGTTTGCATACACACAAACCCTGTGGGAGCAAATTTATCTTAGCCAGAGTGACTTTAATCACCTATCAGTTGAAGTTAAATGTCACTCATGACAATAGAGCCAATGACACTGAAGATGATGTAGTACATATAGTAAGGAGCAAGGGCAGGCCCTCTGGAAAGCAGTTCATATGACAACTGTGGGCTTCTCTGACTCAGAGGGAATGCAGGTCTCCTTCCGTCCTTTGTCCCGTATTGAATCCAACAGACATTATGTGGGACCAAGCAAGGCAGCTGCTCTGTGGGAGTGGGGGGAGGTGACCCAGTATAGGGCTTCAGAAGCTGCGTAGGCTGGGGAGACATCTGCATAGGTTTTGGCTACAGCAGTGCCAATGGGGTGAACAGGGTATTCATGAGTGGGGTGGCAGAAACCATGGAAAACAAAGTTCTTGTTACAGAAGAAGGTTACAAATGTAGAAGAGAGAGAAAATTACAGTGAGTCTGTGACATTGGATCAGAATTGGAGACATTAGGGTGAACTCATGGTTTTTAGTATTCATAGATAAATGTAGATCTAAGTATATATAGATCTATATATTTAAATGTAGATCTATACTTTACACCTATCCATATGTAGGGACGTGTGTATGTGTTTGCACACATACACACAAATGAACTCACAGATTGTTTCCTAACTAAACCTACAGAAGAGTCTGAGAAGGGAGTAGTGACACCTAATAGCTGTGAGCACACCTTGCATCAAATCTTGGTTTCTCATCAGAGCAGGAGGCATATAAGGTGATCCTGGGACGTTTTGTCCAGAAAGTGAGAAAGTGCTCAAAGAATATGGGGTCATGATAATAAGAAACTGAAACCAACTTGAAGTTGTACCCACTGGCCAAATCTGGAATACTTAGCATCAAAATAAATGGTGATAGAAACATGTTATAACCAATTGAATAAAATAGAAATCTATAAGTTCCTGCTAATATAAATAAATACCATAAACCAAATAAAGAAAATTCTTTTTCTTATAGTCAGATGTGCCACTAATAATTGTAGAAGGGATGGTAGCAGTTTTAAAATCACCTTTTGGTAATCATCAGAGCAATAATTCAGCCCCACAAAATAATTACAAAGAAGTAAAGCTTTACAATAAAGAAACCTGGCCACTACCACCTTAATTAGTTAATCAAAATAATCATTATCAGTTATGAGACAAATGGAATTTTTGCACCACCTAATAGGATACAAAGAACACATCATTACTTCTGTGGTATTCCTGTCAAAAATATTTCTGCCATACCTAAATCTAATCATTAAGGCACATCAGACAAATTCAGATTGAGGGGAATTCTACAAAATAACATGCCTGTAATCTTCCAAATTCGAGAAAAGAAAAGCTCAGGAAGGTAGAAGGGAAGGTAACTAAAGAGACTCACCAATCCAGTGCCATACGTGATCCTGGTTTGGATCTTTTCGCTGGAAGGGATGTTGTTGTCGGGACAATTGGTGGACCTGGAATGGAGTCTATGGATGAGATGGCAGTGATATATCAGTGTTAATTTCCTGATATTGACGGTTATATTATGGTTGTATTAGATAGTCCTTGTTTATAGAAATTAACCACTGAAGGTAGAGAGGTATCTTGTCAGAGCCCACCTACAGATGGTTTAGGGGGGAAAAATGCTCTGTGAACCTGAAATTACTTCAATTTTTTTTTAATCCTCACCCAAGGACATTTTTTTCATTGCTTTGAGAGAGAGGGAGAGAGAGAAACATTGATGTGAGAGAAAAACATGGAGTGGTTACCCTCTCGTACAAGCCCTGACAGAGGAGTGAACCCACAGCCTGAGTATGTGCCCTGACCAGGAATCAAACCTGGGACCCTTCAGTCCCCGGGACAACACTTTAACCAACTGAGCCACAATGGCCAGGGCTCACATCTTTAAAAATAGCAAAATAAATGTTCTGTCAGGCATATTCACCACTAAAGAAATTACATTCTTTCAAAACTACAGAGACAAGACTTTTGATATAAACCTGCAGCTGGACAACATGTTTCCTTATTAAGAGTTTTGATGTTTATCAGATACAAAAATAGTAAACTTACAGAGGATCTTTAAAAGAGAAGTTTTGTGTTTTAAAACATTCAGCACATGTGCTATATACACACACACACAACACAAAACCAGGGAAGAATTTTAAAGTTTCTGGTGTAGCTTGTATGTACTCAGGTTTCTAAACTTGTGGCTTAAAATCATTGGGGCAGTATTTAAAGAGCAACATCCTGAAAAAGAGATTGTTGGGGTTTATTGTTTTCTATTTTTTCTTTTTTTTTTAGAGAGAGGGAAAGGAGGGAGGGAGGGAGGGAGGGAGAGAGAGAGAGAGAGAGAGAGAGAGAGAGAGAGAGAGAGAGAGAGAGAGAGAGAGAAACATCAATGTGCAGTTGCTGGGGGCCGTGGCCTGCAACCCAGGAATGTGCCCTGACTGGGAATTGAACCTGCAATGCTTTGGTTCGCAGGCCACGCTCAATGCACTGAGCTACACTAGCCAGGGCCTGTTTTTTTCTTTTTTATCCTCACTTGAGGACATTTTTTTTTTTCATTGCTTTCAGAGAGAGGGAGGGAGAGAGGTGGGAAGAGAGAGAGAGAAGAATCAGTTGGCTGCCTTCTTGAAGTCACCCTGACCCAGGAATCAAACCCACAGTCTGGCTGTGTACCCTGACTGGGAATCAAACCCGAGACCCTTACATCTTAAGGATGATGCTCCAACCAACTAAGCCATACCAGTCAGGGCAGGGTTTATTGGTTTGTTTGTTTGTTTTATCTTTTTGTAAGGTAATTCCAAATATAAGCGCTGGAGCAAAGATTTCTGTTTGTAATCCTGGCCACCACTTATAAAATATAACCTATATTTTTCTAGACCCCAGTTTTATCATCTGTAAATCAGGATAACAATGTTGAACTCACAGGTCAACAGAATAAATGAGATAATATATGAAAAGTGCTTAGACTGTGGCACATTGTAAGTACTGAATAAAGGCGGCTCCTGCTTTATTCTTTCAGAAGTTAAAATGCTCTCATGAAAGCCTTCTTGTATGATTATGTTAGCTTCCTTCTCCCCCTCCAGGAAGAGAATTACTAGGCCATCAAAGTTATGTCTCTACTGTTAAACTTGTCCCAATATCAAACTAAAGCCTGGAAATGGAGCATATTTTAGAAGACAGAAGGCATTGCAGTGCAACAGAAAAAAAGACTTGAGCTGTGGAGAACTCAGATTTGTTAAATTCCAGGCCTGCCACTTACCAGCTTTGTAACTTTGGTCTTGGTCTGTAAAATGTCTATAATGCACAAGTAATCTTAGAGATCACAAGGACTGTTGGGGGTTAAATGAGATAAACTTTGCAAACTTCTACTAAAATGACCACCCTAAAGAATGTCTTCAAAAAATGGTTATTTTTCTTACTCCTTTAAAGGTGCAGGAACAGTTAATTTAGAAGAATAAAGGTCTTAGGATCAGAAAAGTAGCAGAGCATCTGAGGGCATTTTTGAGGAGTGCGATAAGCTTGTTGTGCCTGTTTGTTCCTACAGAGGTTCAGACTACCAACGACGGGCTTAAATTGCTTCAGAAGAATTTGAGGTGCAGACTACCAACGACGGGCTTAAATTGCTTCAGAAGAATTTCCGTTGACAAGAAACATGTCATGTGTTGTGTAACCCCATTCTCAAGGGACGCTGGAGAAGGATAGATAACTATCTTTCTAGAACAGCACGGGTTTGGTGCGCAGCAGCCTGGAAACCAGGGACAAAGGGTGGACTTCATCTAGTTCCCATCTGTGTTTAAATGGTGAAGAGAGTATCGACTTTTCTGGCTCTAAAAATGTAAGCCTTGCTTTATCCCACAGAAGGATCATGTCAAAGTGTTTTCTTTTAAAGAGAAAATGTGCTCCTTTAGAGAACATGTAGTCATTCATCTGAAATCAGTGCTTCTTGGTCATTGATGTAGGACTTCTTTAGAACTCTTCGGTATTATTAAAGGAAGTTTTCCTGCTGCACTTTCTTCTGCTTTAGTTCATTCACTCAGTCATGCAACCCGTATTTATTGACATCTAATACTCCTGGCACTCTGCTAGATATCGGTTATGAAAACATGAACAAAACATTCCTCATGGAAGAGGATTCAGTCTACAGCCCTTACAACCCCTAATGGGCTTTATAGGAGCTCTCCACAAAGGAGCATACTTTGAGTCATTAAAAAATTAGATTCTTTTGGCTACAGTTAACAGTTGGCTATATGTTTGGCATGTACAAAAACAGGCTTGACTCCACGTGTGGCTGGGATTGCCATCCCTAGAGATTTCCTTCAAGCAACATCCCTTGTGTGTAGTCTGGACAGCAGTCTGGGACCTGCAGAAGAGTGCCCGTTGTTGACAGCGCATGGGAAATTAAACTTGGGCTGGTCATGGGTTGAATGTTGTAAAATAGAAGCTTTCGGTGTCTCTCCTTTTAGTACAGGGGAAGAGATTTTTCCTTAGAAACCATCATGGCGATGTTAACTCTCTCAGCCGACTAGCGGCACAGAGGAAAAGTGCTGCTCAGGTCTGAACTGGTGAGGCTGAAAGCTGCAATGATAGTACATGTCCCTGTTACAAAGAGCACTGCTTTGCCAGGAAGAGCCAGACACAGTAAAAAGCACAGCACAAAAGAACTTTGGTCGTGCAATGCTTCTGTTTTTATCCAGATAGGCTAGTAGCATGTTTATTCAGCACGGTGCCTCTGCTGAGATAAGACCTGCTTCCGTCAGATGCCCTGGGCTGCTGCTTGTTTAGCTGCAGAACTTAATGAGTAATGAATGTGCTTGTCTGGCTGATAGAAAGTATTTCCACAGACTGCGGCTGTGTTTATAGAGAGCTAGAGCGACCGCAGGCAGCAATTTGTCGTCTTAGGTATCAGCAACGTCTTCTCTTTTAACAACTAGAGGATTTATTTTTAACAGCTTGACTCAGTGTTTGTCAGATGATTTGGACCATCAAACTGCAGATTGAAGTGCCCAGCACGGGGGAAGCTGGAATGGCAAAGGAAAGGGGCTGGCTGGGAAAAGGGGTGGGATTTCAGCATCACCGAGCCTCCAAGGCTCTGCCTCCCAATGTGGGAGTGAGTTCAGGGCTTCCAGCGGCATGAGTGTCTGTGCAGGTCAGGCTGGGAACTGAAGGCTGATTGATGGGTGCCTTCAGCTGCTTAAAGACATAATTGCCCACTGGTGATTGGGGTATTGTGAGGAGGCTCCCAGGACCAGGGACCAGAGTATTTTGAGCACCAGCCTCTGCTGTTCGGCAGATTGAGCTCTTCTCCTGCTTGATGCTGCCTGTCTCCAGAAGCCTCTCACCATGATCGATAGCTCTAAGAAGCAGCAACAGGGGTTCCCAGAGATTTTAACTGCTGGGAATTTCGAGCCATTAAAAGAAAAGGAATGCCTTGAGGGGAGCAACCAGAAAAGTCTCAAGGAAGGTCAGTGTTTCTTTGGACAGGGCCAAAACTGCCGAATTCCTATTCCCATCAACCAGGCTGAGCATGTTTGTCTGATTACTGTGCTGTGTCTCTCTGTTTCCTGCCGTAGCTTACACAGTCTAAGTTCTTTGAAATGAAAGCTTAATGCTGTTCTTGGTAGCTCTCTCTAAAAATTCATTAACTGATAGAACTCTAGGGATTTTGCAATAATTAATACCATCAGGGAATTTAGGAAGCCAGTCCTCACTTCACTAAAATCTTTCCAGGTTCATTTTGTACATTTTCTCATGTTCTCCAATTTTTTGTCCTTCTCCCCCCACCCCAGGAGGGGGCATTTCTTTTTCAGTATTATTCAGAGCACTGCTTCTTTTAGGTTTACAAACACATGATTCCAGGAAAATTATTTTTTCCAATTAGCATGTTTATGGCTCTTATTGTTTAAAACAAGGAAGGTAGCTATCTCTTCCTCAATTATATCTCAAAACAATCGGTTTAATTGATTATAGTGCATACTGCATTGTTTTGTTTTTAAACGCACATTGCGTAGTTTTATGGTTTCGTAACAAAGCAAAGAATAAGCTTAAAAATACTGTTAATTATTGTTAGTGGCCACTGCAGAGGTACCTCTCTGATTAGTTTCAGGAAAGGGCCAAAGGTATGCATGGGCATTGCTGTCCTGTGTCCTGGCATGCTGAGTGTGCCAAGACCAGTGCTTCACTGTAGCAGCTGGGGATCACGGGCTATGGTGTTAGAAATTCAGGGTCTACAGAGAATAAGTTTTTCCTAAATTTGAGTTACGAAGATCACCTCCCTCAATACTCGTTTAATTTTAAATTTGATTTTCTAGTGTTCTTTGGGAGGCAAAACCCCACAATAACCTCTCTTTCATTTTATCTGCTTTCAGCTCGTACCATGAGCCACCCCCTCATCTCTCCACTCGCTCTTGCTCATCTTATAGAGACCCAAAGAATAAAGGTAGAGTTATCCGCCTAAGCAGAAGTTTAAGCTTCTTCCAAAAGAATATTCCTCCTTTCCCCCCTCATTTAAAATATAAGCATGATAAGTTGTAACAGATTTAAAAGGTAGTAAGAAACAATAGGTAGACTTGCTAGAGTTGAACTACTTTTGAGTGTGAGTAGAAAAAACATCTGGGTGGAAGCAAATGACACACAGTGAGGTATGAATAGCTGTTGCCAGGCACCAGACAATGGGGTCGCCTCTGCATGTGGACTGCGAGCCTTACCCCAGGTTGGTACAGGGCAGTACCGGTGGGGTTTGCAGGGCATGTTCTGGAGAGTCACTGAAGGGACCTTAAAAATTTTTAAATCATTCACTTTGAAAAAAAAGCTAAGAATTATCTGTGCATCATTTATATCAAGTTCAGGTGTTAAGCTACTATTACTACCTTAAATTTAAAACAACTCTTGTGGGAAAGAAATTTAAAAAAAAAAAAACAATTTTTGTGCTATTTGAAAAACTGAGAAAGTAAAGGAAAATGGAATAGGAAAAATTTTAGAATGTCACAACAGCCTAATACAATAAAAGAGCATAGAAAGCCAGGATTAAAAATACAAAAACAGGATATAGGGGAATTGTAAACAGGAACAGCAAAGTAGAGTTGAGATGATTACATAATGCATAGATTGTTTCCCTAACAATTGTGACCATGCTTTCCATTTATACACGTGAGATAGTGTAATGTCAAAAGAGCAAAAGCATGGATTCTCAAGGGAGATGTATGCTTGAGGTCAAATCCCAGACATACCATTTTCTAGCTTTGTGACCCTGGACAAGTTTTGTGCAGTGAGGAGAAACTGAATGTACTTCACAGTGTTTTTATGAAGTGCCTGGTTTAATGCCAGCTTACCATCCCTCTTCTTACTTGGTTTTTTAACCCTTAATTATATTCTCCTTCTACTTAAAATTAAATTTTTGAGACCCTATGTATATTGACAAAATATAGAAGTATTCTATGTCATGTAAATTCATGGGTATAAAGAGGTAAGGGGAAAGACCTTTTATATTTTAAAACACTTCACAGAAATGATTGGCTGATAAAAATTCATCTCTCTTACCACAGTTGCACTGAACTGGATTTTGCTTTCTATCTCAACAGACTGTATTTCTACTCATTTTCTGGTACAGATAGAGCTGAGGGTTTGAAAAATAACATATAGAGAGACTGAGGGTGATCTGTTAGTGAAAGAGGATTAGACCTGGGTTTACTTGGAACAGAAAAAAATGAGAGAAATTTTGAAGAAAGCTACTTTATTATTTGGAGTACTATAAAAACACCTTGGTTCCTATGCAAGATTGAACTCGTGAAATTCAGTTGTCGCAGTCACTGCCTACAGATGAAAACCAATGGCCAGCTTCTCAAAGTCATAGAGTATAACAAGGGACAGGACACTGTAGAACTTCATCTGCTTTTAAGCACGGGGTCAGACATCAGTTGTGTTAATCCACACAAGTTGGCTGCAGTTGTTCAAACACTAAAACACCCTAGAGTCTAATTAGATTCTATGCTGTTTTGTCATAATAGACAAATATATGTGACTGTTAGTACTGTGTAATGGTTTATGCCTTATCTGTTAAGATACACAAAATATTTATTATATTTCACATCAACTGTGTTTGGTTTTCCATTCAGTTTTGGCAAAGTTGATTTTTATTTTTGTTTTTTTGGAAGAACAACCTTTGGGATTTTTTGTAATGTCTGGATCATAAGTGTCTAGGTAACGAGGGAGGATAAATTTGGGTCCATTTAGTTCTAATCAAGATACAGCTTATCTCACTGGTGTTTCTGACTTGTGTCTACTCTAGGGGTTGGAAGTCCACTCTCTTTCTCAAGTAGTTGGTCTAGGTCCTGCTTATATTAGGATTTTTTTAAATTCTTACTATTCCTGAGAGTACTGGTTAGCTGAAATTATTACTGGGGGGAAATAGACTTTGCAAGCAGATAATCATAGATTTCAAGAGTTTATGTGACATCTAAACAAAAAAATTTAGTAATACCTGTTGAAAATGTTTGTGTCTGCTGCCTGTAAGTAGTTGTCAGTGCACACCACAGAGTCGTCTGGATAGTAAACCATAACACCTCGCAGCTTCATTAATGCTCACTTTTGATAAATATCAGCCTATGTGTGCAGTTGGAGAATGTAATTATTTTTTGCTTTAGGTGACAATAACAATAAATGACATGAATCCTGATCAAATTCAAAATAGGGAATTTTCCTTAGACTAATTTTTTTTGTCAAAGCATCAATAGGGAATCTCAACTTTTGACTAATCCACAAAAAGGTTAGAACATTTCCAAATAATAATGAGCATGGAGGAGATATAAATTTAATTTCTCATTCTACAGCTAAAGAAGGATATTACAAATCACTGACTTGACAACTTAAGAATAATTATGAATTTTGAGAGAAACTCAGATAAATTGAGATGACTTAATTCATATAAATGACTTGATAAGAGTCATTAAGATAACAAATCATAATCCCAATGTTGCCAGCTACTCATGTTCCATATTTATCAAGACAAAATGGTAGCAAATAGATTTAAAGAGGAACTGATGTTCAATGTACAGAGTTTTCTATGATAAAAAGGAAATACCACCAAAAGAAAACTGAGTTGTGCATGAACTACCTGGACTAAACTAACTGCTCTAACAAAAAACTCAAGTGTTTTTTAACCAATTGAAGTGATTTCTTGCTCAAAATATACTCCAAGGTGGATTGGACAGCTGTCTTAGTCAGCTGTCCTCCAAGAAGTGACTTGGGGATCTGGGCCTCTTACATTGGGCCACTCAGTTGTAGGCGTGGAGGTAGGAGTTACAGATTTGGGGGCCCACACTCCCAATCGGGCACAGGCTGGTAAATAACAGTTGAGATAAAGTATGTGAAAGTTAGTGGTATGCTACGTATAGACCATGTAGTTGATTCATGTGGTGTGCTAGGGCGTGGCTAGAATAGACCCATTTATGAAAAAAATGCACCTTTGATAAATTCTGAGTAATCCAATCTGGGGAAATAGATTAAATAAATACCTTTATCTAACCACCAAAACTTTTTTTAAGTGATGGAAATTGTCTCATACATACACTGCCTGTGCTGTCCTTTGGCCACGTGTGGCTGTTTAAATTTAAATTTAAAATAAAATGAAATATAATTTTCAAACACTCAGCCCCTTAATTACATGTGATGAGCCACATTTCCTCTAGTCAGAAGCCCTTTGTGGTTAGAGGCTACTGTATTGAGCAGCGTTGATCATAAATCATTTCCATCACTGCAGAAAGTTACATTGAACAGCATTGCTCCACACATCCCTCCTCCATGCCTTTGCTCACAATGTTCCTCTCACCCCAGTTTTACAGGTCCAG
Organism: Tonatia bakeri; assembly: GCA_004024845.1. Classification (NCBI taxonomy): domain Eukaryota; kingdom Metazoa; phylum Chordata; class Mammalia; order Chiroptera; family Phyllostomidae; genus Tonatia; species Tonatia bakeri. Next base: position 38,876 of record PVIA01007606.1, on the reverse strand, counting down.
AGTCTCTTTAAACCTAATCCCCATGCCATTTGCTAAAGAAAGTCACTCGATCCTGTCAGCTAAAAATAATTTATTCTCCCCTGTATATTATTGATAAATTTATCTGCATCTCTTTAAGACCTTTCACCTTTTGCCATTATGGTATATAGCTGTACTATGTTCATTATTAGACCATAGAATTTCTTGAAGATAGAATCATTGTTTGGATCATTTTAATACCTCATCCCCAGAGTCCTGCTTCTCATAGACACATTATTATTATGCAACAAGTATTTAAAGAGTATTATAGCCCTGGCCCTGCCTTCTTAAACAATATGACTTGAACTGTTACTTTTAGGTACAATTTATAATTTAATTAGAAATTAATGGCTAGCCCAAAATATAATTATTGGTGCCTTAAGGCACTATTCATGTATATAAAATAATTCGTCCATGCACAGAATGATCCCTAGATCATTACTAGATTGCTAGAACTGTTTACTTATTGTTTCATTTTTTGTCATCTGCTACTTTCAGTCCCTCTTCTGATTTGCTGCTTCTAATCTTCTTTAAAGTAAGCAACAAATTAACAAAATGTGATAGTGGGATCCTGATTCTATTGTTGATTCAACTACAGTGTATTGAGCCATACGAGAAATAGGCAAACAGGCTATTGAAATAAAGCACACTACAAAGCCTTCTAGGGTAAAGCACATGAATTTTGTAACATCTGTTTTTATTTATCTGGAAATTACTTCTTTCTCTGTTCCCTGCCAATGCTCTACTGTAATTGAAAGTGTTATACAAGTGAGGTATCGCTAAATTAATGTTTTTTCAAGATAAACTTAAAAAGTAACATATGGTACTTACAATAAATTTAAATAACATATAGGTGTGAAGGAAGAGGTAAAAGATTCCTCTTCCCAGACTTAATTCAATGTTTTCTTTTTAAATGGGCACATGCTACTTTTGAGATGAAATTATATAGTTTAGTTTATTAGAAATAATTTCATGTGGCAAAATTTGAGGGTTTCTACAGAACATCATGACAGAAGTTGTAAAACTCTTTAAGCCACAGCAGTGATGACATAGGAGTTAAAATATGCACACACATGAAGAGCTATAGAAGAAAACCATGTATGCTTTGGTCCAAATGAGTGAGCATTACCAACTGTGAGGGCCAGGCCTGTCTCTTGTGCTCCAGACCTGTAAGTCATCTACACCACTGATGGCTCCAGTGGCCCCCTTAGTCTAATACTTTCGTGAGACATATCCTCCGATGAATGGCATCTCTCTGCCCATTGATCCACACTAGGAACCTAAATGAGAGTAATCCTTGACACCTTCCTTGACTGCCTCCTCATCACCAAATCCTATTACTAAATTCTACCTCAAAAAAATATTGCATTTGTCCACAGCACTGTTTCACCATGGGCACCACCCTTCCTGAAATAGAGTCTTTATAGAAATCTTTATCCAAGTAAAGACAGACCTGCAGCTGACTTTACTGAATGAGGTCCTGCCTCTGTCTCAGAAGCGTGTGGGTCCTTCTCTCTCCCTCCTGCTATTATCTCCCAAAATGCCTCTCCCCGTCCACCCCACCCCCCGCCCCATTGGCCTGAACAACTGTAACTCGCCCTCCCACCTGCATCGTGCGTGGTTGCTGTTACAATAGCACACAAGTTGTGACAGTTTGGGGCTCTCTTTATGTTCAGGGGAAGACAGGCATGTGTGTAGGCACACACCTAGGTGTGAATATGGATGTCTGTGTGTAGACATGCATGGGTGCATACGTGTGTGTGTGTGTGTGTGTGCGCGCGCAAGTCCCACTCCTGAATCCACAAAACGGGAAGAAGGACCAAGATACTGAGCCAGGATGAAGTGACCTCAAGAGAGTAGCATGTGTTTACTATTCTGGGAAAAATTAGAGGTAAAAAATATTGTTATTTTCCTGTTCCATTGTTAATTGTCCTTTTTTCTTCAGGCAGCCTCCCTTAGGAATTTACATTGAGACATTTCAGAATCTTTTATACAGCATACATTTTCCCATTTCAGAGGAATTAGGAAAGAGCTTTAACCCATGAGCACCTCTACCTATAGCTGCACCCTGAAATTCTAATACAGTGGTAGAATACAGAATTTCTGATTGCCCCAAAAATAATAAAAATAAATATTAGCTTGTTTGGGGATCATATGGGATAAGAAATCTAGAAGATCAGGTGTGGAACCAGCGTGTTCTTACAGATTAAAAATTGTCAAAAAAAAATCAAGTGTTATTTTAACCTCTTTACATTGCTGGTGGTCAGGCAATTAAGTGGATAATTTTGCTTGTGGAGTGTTATTTATTTGTGTTATACTTCCATTTACCCCACTGTGTACTTTATTTTCACTACTTTTTAACCAAATGAGATTTTTTAAGTGTGTGCGTCTGTGTCTGTCTGTACCAGTCCCCCTGGCTTGACATCACGTTGTCATGCCAGGAGAAGCACACTTTAAATTCATTCCAACTTTTGACAAAAAGGAGAAGGGAATTTGTGTGAAGGTATGATCAGTTTAAAGAAATGTGCCCCATTTTTAGCAGTCTGTCTCCATGGTAACAGAAGCAGCAGCCAACCAGAGTTCTCAAAGTGCCTGTAAATTTCCAAGGCAGTGTTGAAAACACTGTCTTCCTCACTTCATGCTGCAGGTTAATGCGGGAAACCCACAGTATGGTAGCCTGGACTGCTAGCATTTTAGTTTTTAGTGCATTTCTGCTCTGTAATTCCTAATAGAGGGTAAATCCTGCATTCTCGACTGTGACCTCGTTACCAGCAAGGGTCGGATGGTGGTTTAGAATTCTGCAGTTTATACCACCTGCCTCTTCCCCCATACTCCCCACCCCAGTGGACGTCATAAAGACACAGTAGACTTCCTGACATTGTGATAAAACACAGTGCTTTCCATGTAGTCTTAAGGCCCAACTTTTTCAAACACCTGTGTGTAATTTTTTAAGTTAACTTTGTTTCCCCTGCCTTTTTTAAACGGAAAATAATCACAGTATAAAAATTCCTGATCAGAATGCTGTTTGCTTTCCGTCGTGCCTGAGGTTTAGATTGTGTGCACACCATGTACCTCTGCTGTCTGCTCCAGACAGAAGTGGTGATGGAAGTTTGAGTAGTCAGTGCGGACGGCATGGCTCTCACAGGACAAACCACCATTTTGTTTTTGGCCTCTTTGCTTTCCGTATTTTAAAATGACTTGAAGAATCTTATTTTTTTTAATTGGCAAATTAGACCCCTGAAAAACAACCAAAGTTCTGTAATCTTTGGCTGCTATTTTTGTCATCTGTGAAAGTAGTACTTGTGTTTTTTCTCTTTAATACAGCATGAATTTCACATTAATTTTAAGTGGAGATGAAAAGAAATTAGTATCTACTAGGTTTTAATGGTGTTCTTCACTCCTTTGTGCCTGCCCTTCTTGTACCACTTGTACCTTCTTGTACCCTGCAAAGCAACATAATTACATTTTGTCTTCTGTTCTACCACCACCATCAGTTCACAAATACCCCAAGCCTCAAATTCATACAACAAAGCAAAACAGTCTTGGTTCTGCCTCATGATAATCACTTGCCCACAGAAAATCCTTTTGGTGATTTATTCTTAAATTTGGCATAGCATTCTCTTTCCTTAGAAAATTAAGTATCCCATGCAAAATTGAGTAAAATATGTTTATTAAAACATGTATATGGTAAGCATTGGAGAAAGTGCTAGAATATATGATGAGGTTCAGAAGAGAGGCCTGAAAACCCCCAACAAAACCTAGAATTCAGTATGGTCAGGAATATATAATGTAATTGTTACGGTAGTTATTGAATCAATAAAAGGTGATGGCACCATTTGTGGTTAAATGGTGGTAAGGGGGAGGGAGGCTAAGTGGGAAGTAAGAAAATCTAATTACCATGTAATTAGTTTCTTTCTTTTAATCTTGTAAAACTGCTTTTATTTTAAACTCTTAGGTGTTGGGGGCCAGCCCTACAGAATTCCATGTACACACATATCACATATATACATGTGCACACATATTTATATATTTTATATATATATATATGGGTACTCATACACACATATGTGTCTGTGTGTACTTAAAGGTATGTAGCCTAACGTTGGAAAGCAGGCTGCCCCAAATCCAAAAAAAAGTCTCTAAAGGACCATGCAGAGGAGAAAGCCTGCAAGTCCGCTAGTCCCCTTTCATGACAATCATTCTGTGTATGTGCGCCTGCACGTTCTTGGTCTGTGGCAGGGTGGCCAGGGAAGCAGTACCGTAGATGTTTTCTGAGGTTGTAATTACTTTCTTAAAGTCTGTTCTAGCAATTGCCTTTTTTAAATTGAATTAAAATTTAGATAACATAAAATAACCATTTTAAAATGAAGCAATTCAGGAATATCTAGTATGTTTATAATGTTGTGCAACCACACCTGTATCTAGTTCCAAAACATTCTCATCAGCCCGAGAGAAAACCTTGTAACCATTAAGCATTTACTCCCCCAATTTATGGCAACTAACAATCTGACCTCCCTGTGAGTCTACCAATTCTGGATATTTCCTATATCTGGAATCATAATATGTGATCTTTTGTGTCTGGTTTCTTTTACTTAGAAATGCTTTTCATTTTCATTTGTGTTGTAGCATGTACCAGTATTTCACTTCTTTTTATGGCTGAATAACATTTCATTGTATGGATTGACCACATTTTGTTAACCCATGCATCTGTTGGTCTTTTCCCACCTTTAGCTGTTGTGAATAGTGCTGCTGTGAACATATGAGGTCTCTCCAGAAAGTATCCAGCCATGTACTATGAACATTAGAGACATTTATTGAAGAAGAAACGAGAAACATTGTACACAGGACAATGATGCCTCAGTCCCCTTCAAAGTAGTCACCTTGGGACCTCACACAGTTCTCCTAGCATCATTAACAGCTGCAGCATGATGTTCCTTCTGCTGGTAGCAGAAGGCATGGACCAAATTTTGGCTCGACACATTCCATGCTGAGATCCTGATGAAAATCTCAGATACAGTAGTTTTTGGAATCCCAACATCAGCTTCTAGTTCTTGCACTGTCAGTCACCAATCTTTGTTGATTGCAGTCCGTACGCATTCAGCATTCTCAGGTGTTCTGCTTGTTGTAGGCCTGCCAGAAAGTGGATCACTGTCAACAGATTCTTGACCATTTTTGATGAAGTGTTTGTGCCACACTTTCGTTTGTGCTGCCCTCATTACATCTCCCTAAAAGCCTTCTGAATCATCCAAATAGTTTCCTTGGAGGAATGTTCAAGCTTAATGCGAAATTTGATACAGATTCATTACTGTACTTGCTCAGTCATTTTGAAGCAGCGGCCACACAGTACACATGCTCACTCAACAGCATCTACTGCCCTCACTGACTAGCACAGTGAAGTCGTCATTGTTCATGCATTCGCATTCTAGTCCACCCTCCTTGGCTGCCAGGGTACATTGATGTCGTGCAAACTGTTCTCATTTTATTAACAATGGCTGGACTTTTTCCAGACAGACCTTGTATGTGTGCATGTATGTTTGAGTACCAGTTTTCAGTTCTTTTCAGTTTACCTAGAAGTGGAATTCCAGGGTTGCCACTGTTCTTAACTAAAATTTTATATAATGTGGTTTGGAAAGAACTGCCAAATGTTTTAATTTTGTGGTCTTCTTCTCTTATAACAGTGATACAGTTGAGAGCCAATGAGTGACTTTTCAGTTTTCTGACTGACTTCTTTTCCCCAAGCTGTTGCCATTATTTCTTTTCAGAAACCATGTTTCTTTTCAACTTGCTCTTCACAGTCTGCAGTGATTATTCCAGACCTCCTTCGCTGACCTCAGAACTGACCTTTCTGTCATTCATTTCACCTTCAGCAGTTGACTTTTCTCCTCCTTCTCTGAGAGAATGAATAAAAGCCATCATTTGGGAACTCAGTGGACGTCCCAGACCAAATCTATAAACCTACCTGCAGCTATACCCCATCCTCACTGCCCTCCTATTATGACAGAGGAGGTGTCTTTTAACAAAGGATGTCCTTATGTGCTCTTCACCCCTCCCCTTCAAGGGACCAGCTGCCTGTTAGTCCCTTGTTCATTCTCATTGCTATTCATTCTCAGTCTTTCCCTTCCTTTCCCTTTCCTTCCCTTTCCTCTCTCCTGCTCTTCATTGGTTATATACTTGCTCAAGTACTGGTATATTCCATATGAAGTTCTGTACCCTCTCAAGATTTTCACCTTCTTTCCTACCCTTCATGAGCAACATCTTGAAAGTATTGCTTCTATTAGCGTCATTCACTTTCTTGCTCCTTATTTCTTGTCTTCACAATATGACTTCTATTCATTACTCCAAAAGGTTGGCTCCTCTTTGTGTTACAACAGCAGCATTTGACAGCACTGATCATGAGCCCCTTCTTGAAACACTTTACACACATCATTCAGGCTCCCCCTCCTCCCAAGCAGCTTCCTCTGCCTTCTTTGTTGGATCTTCCTTCCCTAGTCGACCTATAAGTGGGCTTTTAATTGTTAACTTTCCTAAGAGCACAGGCCTGGGCTTCTTTCACCTTTTCTTTTTATATTCTCTAACTTGGCAAACCTGGCTTCAAATGCTACATAAGTGACAACTTCAAATTTCAATTTCCTGCCAATACCTACCTTCTGAAGTTTGGACATGTCCACTTCCAATTCAGACATGTCCCAGACCGAATTCCCTATTGGCCAACTAGTGCTCTTCACCTCAGTAAATGGTCTACTCAGGTGCTTAAGCCAGAAACCCAGGAGTCATCTTTATTTCCTTCTCCTTCAAACACAACATCCAGTCCTTCACCACATACTGTTGGTTACATTCTAAATAGGTCTAAAATCTGGCCAGTATATTGCTGCACTGTGTTGGAGTTGAAGAAAAAACACACGTCTTAATGCTTAAATTTTCTACCCTGGAACATCAGGGAAAAAAAATCTATAAAATTTATAAATAAATATGTGATTTCCAGGAGCTTAACCTGAGCTCTGGCAACCAGTCAAAAACTCAGTCCCATCCCTTTTACTAATCCCTTTGATATCCTGTGGTGGTCCCGTTCTTCTTATTAATTATCCTAAATTTTACTATTATTTTGGGATCATATTGCCAGTTTTACGTAAAAGAAAGAGAATTTAAAGTTACTTTAAAACATGATGATGTACATTGTGGGGAAGAAGTGAACAAAAAGGTACTCTTTTACCTTTTAAGTGGAAATACAGATTGGTGCAATCATTTGGATTGCAGAGTGCCCCTACCAAAAATTCAAATGTCTGTTTCACTGTTAGAAATATAATGTGTGTGTGTAGTATAAAAATCAAAAGATGCAAAAAAATGAATCAGAATAATCATTGCAGCCTTCTTTATAATACAAAAAAATCTCAAAACTTAAGAAATATGATTGATACATCCATGTGTTAGATACAGCCATTAGTACAGCCAGTAATAATGAACTAGATTTCATGGTTTTTTTGAAGAAAAAACGCAAACTACATGACTAATTCATCTTTTTTAAGATTTTATTTATTTATTTTTAGATAGAGGGGAAGGGAGAGAGAAAGAGAGGGAGAGAAACATCAATGTGAGAAACATCATTCAGCTGCCCTCTTGTATGTGCCCCAACTGGGAACCAAACCTGCAACCCAGGTGTGTGTCCTGACTGGGAACCGAACCAGCAACCTTCCAGTTTGTAGGCCAGCCCAGCCAACTGAGCTACACTGATTAGGGCTGTTTTGCATGTTTTATATTTAATGTTGTTGGAATATTCACAAAACATTCTCTGGAGCCTTACAAATTGAGCAGTGGTTACCTTTGCGCATAAGAAGGTCTGGAGGTCTACAGTAACATGGCTAAGTTTCACTTTTCTTTTTAATGCCTTTTTTATCTTAATGTCTCACTGTTATTTTAACAAAAAAAAATTATAAAACATGGATTTTTAAATAGAGGTATTAGTGCTACATATAGTAGGGTAGTTCTGCGTCCCAGTCCAGAAGTTGACCTTTCAGGATGCGACTTCTTACCGACTGCAAAATAACCATAGACAACAAAGCACTGTAAATACATGAGTTTTTGTAGAGTTACTTTTTTTAATCCTCTTTATAATGAGGGAGGCTGTCTGTGTGTGGAAGCAGTGAGTATATGGGAAATTTCTGTATCTCCCCATTAATTTTGTTTTAAACCTAATAAAACTGCTCTAAAAATAGTCTTTTTAAAAAATCCTGTGGTTTTATATTGAAAAATATGGTTATCTTTGGCAAGTATCTAAAGTAATAGTAGCAATAATAATTTAACATCTATTTTTAATGTAAAGAAAAACTAATAGTTTATCAGTCTTCTGCCCTTTCAGTATAAATTTTTTTTTAAGATTTTATTTATTTATTTTTTAGAGAGGGAAGGGAGGGAGGGAGGGGTAGAGAGAGAGACATCAATGTGCGGTTGCTAGGGGCCCTGGCCTACAACCCAGGCATGTGCTCTGACTGGGAATCGAACCTGCGGTGCTTTGGTTCGCAGCCCGCGCTCAATCCACTGAGCTACACCAGCCAGGGCTCAGTATAAATTTTTAAGATATAATTTGCCTCTACCTGCATACACAAATGCAGCTGTAAACTTCACCGCTGAACTACTGCTTGACAAAACGCTGAAACCAGGATTGAATGGGGCCCTCAAACTTAATTGTCTGAAGGTGTTACTTAGCTGCCAGGGAGTCCCTTCTTTATCTAAATTCAAAAGGCAATGAGAATGTCAACTTTTCTAAATTCTTTTGTTTTTAAAGGATCAGGCTCCTAGTTTAACGCTATTTAAACAATACAGAATAAATTTTTGCCAACCAAATACTGTATTCTCTTAACTACTCAAACATCTGTTTGAAAATAAATTTAAAAAACAAAAACAAAAAAACCCGAAACCAGTGTCTGTTTTTTGCCTAGTGTTAACTCCAGAGTCAATACATAGTTCCTAGAGTGTTCTTCAGTGTTCCGTCTTTGCCTCTACCTCTGCTTTACCTGACCGTTACTTGCCTGGTCAGGGTTTTTTTTATTTTTTCACCCCTCATGATTCTGCAGTTTTTCTGTCCAGTGTCTTATAACTAAATAATATACACTGGACCCTCTTTCTAGCTTGCAGACAGCTGCTCATCTCCCCTCCGCTCTTCAGCCTACCCTCTTTCATACCCCATAGCTAGCTATTTATAAAGAATCTCCATGACCATGGCTGCCTGCCATACTGCTTCCCAGAAAGTGTCATTTCTGCCTTGTTTTTACTGTATACAGTCCTCAGATGTCCCCTTGCAACACTGGGCCAAAACTGTGCTTTGTTTTGGCTTATTCAAATCATGCTAAATTGCTATATGTTATTAAAATGCTGCATATTTTTTCTTTACCGTGAAAAACAACTCTAATTATGTCATATTAAGGAAACATTTCAAACATCTACTTATAGAAACAAAAAGAATAGATATATCAGCTTGATTCACAAAGCACCTGGAAATTTCAAAAGGTGGTATAAGTATTATGTGAAAGACAGTATGATATTTTAATGTCTTTCATACTGAAAGCTAATACTAAAATTTTGTTTTAAAAGCACTTTAAACCACTTAAGAAGCAGGAAAAGGGAACTAAATATCTGAACTATTAATGATGCTGAATAAGAATGCCATTTTATCTTTACCATTAAATAAGCTACCTTTCATTTTTTTTGGAATGGTAATTAAAGTCAAATTTTTATTTGTATAAAAAAAAAAACAAAATTAAAGCACCTCTCTGACACAATATTGTTTTTATCTGTTCTAACAAGCAAACACCAAGTACAATTTTCAAAATTATATGCCTTTTTCTTTATTGAAATATAATAAGAAATTGTAGTTGAATGAATGATGCTCCATAACCGTATCTCTTTCTCTTGATGATGGCCTTCTGCATGTCTCCTGTGGTTTTATCATCAGGAAATATAGAGCTATGATAGAATTCTCAACTTGCGGGAACTTTTTTGTACAGAGAACATAATACTGGCTGTATAATGAGATATACATACTTTATATCCCCCCCATTTTTGGAAAAAAATTAAACAGGTTTAAAAACAAACATTTTAAACTTAAAGTCATCCTAGGTCCATTAAGTTGGATCATTTTTGTTTATATATTTTTCAGAGATAAAGACATTCTTAGAGCATGGATAGAGCTGGAGAACATTATGCTAAGTGAAATAAGCCAGTCAGAGAAAGACAAATCCATATTATTTCATTCATATGTGAAATCTAATGAACAAACTGTAGTAACAAGCAAACTAGAGACAGACTCACAGATAGAGAGCAGGCTGACAGCTCTGGGGGGTGGGGGTTAGGGATGGAGGGATTGAGCAAAAAGGAAAAAGGGCTCATGGACATGGGCAACAGTGTGGTGATTGAGAGGGGGAGTCGGGTATAAGGAAGATAAATGGTAATGAAAAAAATACAATAAATATACATTTAAAATAAATAAGACATTTTTAGAAAATGTTTAAATGTACGCAATTATAACATGAATTCTATTTTAACTCTATTACTATGTCCTTTGTTTTCTGAAAGGATGTAGTTGCTCACACAGTGCTTTGAACTTTTTTTCCCTGAGAATTCTATAGACTTACATGTTTTCTTTTCTTGCTTGTAATTATTGGCAAGGTGGCCATGGAGGATACTGAATTTTAGTCTGTTAATGAATTAGGATGGAAGCTGTGTCAGCCCAATAGCACAGTTGATCAGTTCAACTAGGCACTGTGGGAGATTGCTCTTGGGTTCAGTTTTTGGACACCAGGCCATTGCCCAAGAAACTGTCTTCCTAGTCTGCTGTCCTCCTCCTCCTCCTCCACCACCACCACCCACTTGCCACCGCAGAAAAACAGTGCTGGACCAGGGCCTAGTCTTCAGTTTTGAGTAATACAGTTTGGTTGACACGTGCAGTGTCAGGTTTTCCAGAGATCAGCCAGCATACCATTTTATTCGCTGTTGTTAAGAAAGTACACCTGTGCAACAGGCCCTGTAGCGTTCCCTGATCTGGGCCTTTCCTCCATGCGGATGTAAATGTGGAGGCTACAGAGGGAGGAGGACAGTCTCCAGGCCTAGTTCACAAAAGTCCCAGGGAAACTTGATAAAGCATCTTGATCCCACAACTGTGAATGCCTCTCTGGTTGTTAAGAGTCTGGTCCTTTCCCTCCACAGTCCTGGATAAGCACTGCCAAATTCTGCCCAAGCTGTCTACATCAGTGACAACCAGTTTGCTACGACACAGCTGATGGGCCGCAAGTTAAAACATGCAGTATCTTTAGTCAGAGACACTGACCTCTTTTCCCTTAGATTGTCAAATTAAAAAAAATGACAGCAGCCAGCACAATAGCCAGCTGGTGTGAATGAATCTCAATTATACCCATTTTTTTGTCAGATTGGCAAAAAATGTACTTTTTGGTATGTCACGGAATTTTAGTAGTAATTAGTTTAAGTGTGCCATGGGATGAAAAAGGTTGAAAATCACTGGTCTTCATCATTCAAGCCTTGTTCTTCTTGGCCTTTGACATTCTGTAAGGTGAAGGTATCATCTTCTTCTAATAGTTGCCATTTATTATATATTAATTTTTTTACAAATATGGTAAGTGGAAAGTGCTAAAAAGGAAGTTTGATATTTTCCAGAATTATGAGGCTATATATACCTATTTGATTGGACTCTTTGTAACATTAGTTTTTCTCAGAAGAGCCACTATCAAGTTGTGAGTGACTGGCTATATTTAATATGAATCAATATTATAATATATTGTATTTTAACATGGTGCATAGTGTCTCATATTCAATATAATGTGTCCAGCACTGCACACCTATTAGTATAGATTAAAACTAAGTCAAGCAGGGTCATCAACAGTCTTAACAACATGACTAGCGATATGCCTCCTCTTCCATTCATGTTCTTCCTAATGTCTTAATAAATGAACATATCTGGGGAAGGCTGCCTGCCATACTATGAGTGATGCTTTGTTTCTTGGGAAGATTATGTAAGCAATGATGAGAGTACTGATTGGAAAGATTGCTCTCCTATATTCAAGTGGTATGACATCAGTAAAATTGATTGCTTTGCCATCAAATAAACAGGTTTGCATTTGGTTTTTGTTTTAACAATTAGTGATTGATGAGATGCATTAATTTTGTGTGTTCCCTCCAGGTAGCAGATACCTGTTACATGTCAGAATGAAAGTGCAGTTTCTAATCAGGGATGATGTAGCCAACAGGATAGCTGTCAAGGTGCATGAGGGCAGCTGACCAGTGTACAGGCAGGAGCTGCTTCCAGACTAACGAGCTGTTGTCTTCAGTGTTGGTTTGCAAATCAAGTTGTTGCAAATGTATCCATCATTCCAAGACACCATCACCCAAAAATATGTATTGCATTTGATATATTTGTCTCACAAGTATGGTGCTTTGTTTGTTTGCCGTAAAACGAAGAAGAGGGTTGTTGTTTTCATTACCCTTTCTATTTTACTCCTTTTTTTGAGGACTCCCTTGGGAGAAAGGAAAGACTGCTAGAGATTCTCCAACAAATGTGGACCACTGTGTTCCGGAAGTGTCAGCCTTTAAACTGGAGATTGTTTTGACTCTTTTCTCCTCTCATATTCCTTTTCTTGGGATTCTACCACCTGAATATGACTGTGTTAATTTCATACCAGCATTAACTTTAACATTCATAGAATAATGTTGGAGTATGCAGCCATTTGGGTGCTATCAGATTCACAGGCCAACTCCTTTAATTTCGTTCCTAGTAAAGTAGAGTGGGAACATACTGTCCTCAATAAACTGTAAATTATCAGGGAACAGATCTTTGAGTTAGAGCATAATTGATCCAAAGTATCACAAAATATTTTAATGTGAGAAACATGTATTTTTTTTTGACTCATTACATTTTTCTTTTGCTTGTGTAATAGAATTTTGTTGCTTTAATTCAAAATGGGATGCCTTGAAGCTTTGTGATCCCATGACCCCCCCAAAAGGAGCAAAAAAAAAATTTTCAGTACTTAATAAAGGATGACATTCGTATCTAGCAATGAATTAAAAAAAAATGTTTAAAAGGTGTTTTACAATGTAGCATCTTTTTGAAGTATACCTAAAATTGTGCTTTGCTCTTCAGTCAGCGCAAGGGCAAGCAAAAAGCAAAAGCGATGAGGGCCACAGGCCCTGGACCTTCAGGCCCTGGGGGTTTGTCGCAAGTAGGAGCCATCATTTGCATTGCATGTGAGCCTGGGTAAAAGGCTGGTCTAAGCCAGCTCCTGTTCCAGCCATCACCCTTTTGCTAGAAAATTCTCTGTCTTCCTTCTCTACATTTAAGAAACACACACAGGAAAATTGTTGGATTTTTTGCTTATTGACAACCCTTAAGCAGATACTTACTTAATAATCCTAACGTTTTTTATCCAGGGTTTGAAACAAAAATAAAAATAGAAACGTAAAATTCAATGTAAACCAAGGAAAGTCTTTTCAAAGTTACTTTATTTCTCTTTTGAAATTAGCTAGTTTTCCAACTAAAACTATAGAGATGCTATGAAAGGAATCCACTTGAGAAGTTGAGTAAAAAAGATTATTTTGATTAAGTTAGCAAACTGGACTTCCACCTTTTGTGACATATACCTTGATTTCTGCAAGTTCTAATGATTTATTTCCTCTTTTTATTAAAACGATAAGGTGTCAATCGATGTGACTTTCTCAGAACTTATAGAATGAGGTATGGTGTTTTGTTTGTGCAAAGATCATTAAACTTGAAATTCTTAATTTGGAAATTTTTCCCTTGCATCATTAGTGATGTCTCCTTGGTCTAATTATAATTATGCAATTGGCCTTCATTAAAGCTATTTAGAATTTGTTCCTAATGGAGTAAATCCCTCCAAATAATTCAGTCTTTCCTTAAAAATACATTTTTTGCTATAACTTTTAACAAAAAACTAAGCAATGTTAAGGAACTCACATTTCTATTCCTACAAATAAGACAATTTATGAGCCAGTAATTTTTGTTTATTTGCTGAGTACTGGGTGATTGTATTTAAACGACAAAACTTGGCTTTATTCGTCAAAGTAAGATTATTAACTAAGTAATCAGAGTATTTTGAGAGAACTTCAAAGTTCACCACAGTCAGAAATCATGGATTGATTTTCTTTTTACAGGTTGCATGGTGACAGGTGGTATCCTTACTCAGTTAGAAATTAGAAGGTGTTTAATAAAGTTGACTCCTGCAGTCGCCTCCAAATGCCAGTGGTAAATGATTGTTTCCTTTTCACAGTGCTCCAGCTGAGGCTGCAACAGAGGAGAACAAGAGAACAGCTAGTGGACCAGGGCATCATGCCACGTAAGATTTCAGTGTCCTTGTCATCTCTAGTGTGATGTAACAAAATAGGCATGTCCAAGGAGAACCTGGAGCACACTATACTCAGTTGTATCCGTGTACTCAAATAGATAATTAATTACCAGATGAATGTATAAGGAAAAACCAGGCTTCAGCACTGCCAACTTAAGAGAACTATTTAAAACACATTTGGAAAACCAATGCTGATTAAAAGATGGACTCAAATTTTATATTATACAAAGAACACCTTTAAAACTCTGCAATTAAGCTAACATCAGTTCTTCGAACTGCAACATTTGTTTTAATTTTAAATAATTGAAGTAATCACTCTACATAGGTTCAGTGTTACTTAGACTTGCACAAGCAGCATGATAAAATTAACTCAAAACCTTATTCTAATTTAAATTATCTTTGCTAATGTATGGGCTATAATCGGTTAAGGACTAATAAACATCCTATTTTAATTAGTAAAATTTTTCTTCCCCAAGTACAGATATTTCCCACCTATCTCTAAGCCTCAGTCCTCCATTTTTTGCAAGTTGATTAATTTTAGAATGTTTGTCCAGGTTGTCTTCTTTACCTTTAGTCACCAAGTGTGCAGATGATGTTGTATTTTAGAGGGGAAGAGTGATTTTGGGTAGGCCATTAGGATTATTTATGGATTTTGTCAAAAATTGATTTATCTAAGGTAACTTACTTGACTTTTAAAAAACTGAAAAAAATTACACAATGCTTTTATGCTTCCTAGTCTTCTGAGTCACTGATACTACCTTTTTTGGTTTATAAAGAACAGTTTTTGTCTGCAGTGGATTTTCCTCATTGAAACCTTTTTTTTTTTTTTTTGGACTATTAATTATCTAAATATTTTAAAGCTGGCATTATGACAAAGTCAAAGCTTGTTTAATAATCTGCCAGATTTCTCCACCACTACATTCCTGACTGGGAACAGGATCAACCAAATAGGATCAAATTATGATGTTTAAGACACCACTGCTAAGCCAGTCGTAATCTGGTTTTGGAAGCTGATTCGTAGCCAATCCCGTTTGGACTGGGTTGCTGGAAGTCTTTGCTATGCCTCAAGCACCAGAGCTGACAATAGTAATGCTACCAAGAGCTGGCTGGCCCAGTTTTAGAGATGACCGCACAAGTAAGCCTAGCCCTCTATCTCACCCATATCATTTGACTGCCTGTAGCCATAGGTGCGGAGTGTTATCAGACAGTGGTGGACATACACATAACAGAATTTGCAAAGATGATTGACAGAAATACTGTAGTAGGCAATATTTTAGTAAATAAACAGTGCTTACTCTTACCCTCTCTCTGGGATTCTGGAATATTTAATGTACTAGCAGTTAATGTATTAAAGAATTACTGTGTCTTTAGAGTGATTTGCATTGTGGTGTGGTAGAAAGAGCATGAACATTTCAATTCAAAATTCTAGATTTAAATCCCACTTCGACCATCATCTAGCTATATGACTTAAAGAATTCATTTTACTTTTGAGCCTTTCATCTGTACTGGGGTAATTCCTGCCTTGCAGGGTTGTTGTGATGACCAACAGCAATATAATTGTGATTGACCACAGAACACTGGGTTAAGCCTGTTACGGGTTCTCAGTAAATGACAAATCAGATCTGTGAGCTATGGAGTGCAGAGTGTCCTCATGTTTAAGGTTAGATTGCTCATGATTAAATGTCCTAAGGATATTTGGGTTCTTTCCAGTAGGTGATATGGCCATTAAAAGCAAAGACCTGTCAAGGAATCATCAAAGAGTTCCCTTGTGGTGGCATAATATTTTGCCCCAACTATTGGCTGAAATGAGTCTGACCTGATATTTGCATTGTCATTATGTATACAACTCCATTTTATTTATTATTTTAAATATTTTATTTATTTATTTACTGTTAGAGAGAGGGGGAAGGAAGGAGAGAGGGGGAGAAGCATCGATGTGAAAGAGAAACATTAATCAGTTGCCTCTCACACACCCCCAGCCGGTAATAACAACCATAGGCAACTGAGGCATGTGCCCTGACGGACAGTTGAACTGACCGCCTTTCGGTTTGCGAGATGACACCCGACCCACTGAGCCACACCACTCAGGACTACAACTCCATTTTAAATGTTCACTTGTTTTATTTGTACAATATGTAATTTTAATTCTGAAACATTTAAGGTTCCAAATTTTGCAGACCTCCCAAAGGAACTATTAAATAAATGGAACTGTAGATGCGAACTAATATGATTAGGAGGAAACATCAAGAAGACATACTGTAACATTTGACTGAAGTATTAACTCCTCTATTTATACTGTAAAACTGATTTCTTTTCCTCTCACAGCTTTGAAGAGCCCAGCGGCATTCCATGAGCAAATAAAAAGCTTGGAACGAGCCAGAGTAAGAAATCTGTTTTAAACGTTCTAGTTCTCTGTTTCTCTCCTTTGTTTCAAAGTGCCTGTGGACAAGGTGCAGTATATTTTCAGGATACACGGTATATAGAGTAATATATTCTGGGGTAGTTTTATATTGGAGTTTGGTAGAAAATACATGGCTTTCAAATTTTGTTCTTTTAAAACCAGTGACTAATTTTGTACATAAAGGACAAATCATAATTTTTCACTTGCTTCCAGGGCATAACCACAGTTTTTAGAATAATAATGGAGTAATTCTGCAATGTGCTACCCCAGCAGATGGACACAGACCCTACTGTGTCACCTGTACACTTGACCAAGGGTGGGAGAGTCTGGCAGAGTGAAAGACTGTGGCTGTGTTCCACTCTGCTTTATTCTTTGGGTTGACTCCATCATAGTTACACATCTAATTGATATTTATTATATTTCTTTAAAATGTACATTTTTCTTTTTATTTTAAGGAAAACTTTTATTATGTTTTATGAAAAGCATGTTCTAAAAATTTCTTTAGGATTTTCTCAGGATGCAATAATGATCTCTTTGAGTCTTATAAAATATAAAACCCTATTGTTTGCAGTTGAATACAGTTCTGAGTAAGAAAACATGACCAAGGATATGATGAACTCATCAAAGAAAATACATGAGAAATTTTTAGGGAAATTGTTATGTAGGTGGATTTTTCACTTGACCTGAAGTGATTTTATTTAGATTTTATTGATTTTAGTTATTCAAATAAGCAAAATTAACATCTGTTCAAAAATCAACTTCGAAATTATGAGCCTTTGCCTTTCCCAGGTTTTAAAAGAAAAGTCTATAAATTGATTACTTTATTCTAGCACACACTTCAAGTCCCTGTACGGTGTTGAAGGCTAGAGTTTAAATCATGTATTAGATTATTGTCTCTCAAAGTACTAATTTCTGCTCTTTTCTTACTCTCAAAATCATGGCCAAAGGGTATCAATTAATTTAAATGGGGTGCCTTGAGAGAAAAACATATAAAACCACAATAAGTCATAAACAATTTATGGTAAGACTTTCTTTTTTTTCCCATAAAGACTGAAAACTTTTTGAAGCACAAGATTCGGAGCCGACCAGATCGTTCTGAACTTGTCAGGATGCACATTTTAGAAGGTAAAGTTTTATTTCTGCCTATTTTGTTGCATTTTCTTAAAATAAGAATTCCACAATTTCTGCTTATACCTATTTTAATAACTTTTATCCCACAGGCTGGCATATTCCAAACTAGATGGCAACATGTAAACCCAATATTAAATGTTATATTAGATACATGGGGAAAGTTTGATTTTCCAAATAACCAGCTGATAGACTGACTCTTCCCCGCCAGCTGGTGCCATAGGTATTCCTACCATTCTGTCCTGGAAAAACATTTTTGGTCCAGAGGGTTTCTTCATCAGCGAGGGACATGTACCCAATCATGGGTACAATAGCCACAAGTCTAACCATAGATTTTTGGCTACTTGGACCCTGTTATGTCTACCTGGTATGATGCCCACACTTAACATTTTCTCTCTCTTGCTTACCCACAACACTCCAGCTTGTTCTGACCATTATCTTAAGCACTCTCCACTTGGCCCGCAAGATTTTCTCAATGATATAGCCTCATCCCTTGAGAAGCTGGTAGGGATGATTCTGCTCCATCTTTGGTGGAAACTTAGGAGCTTGACCCTGTGATACTTCCGAGTGTGTTTAAACCTTGAGAAGCTACAGAAAGACTCTGAAAACTCAAATATTTAGACAAAGTTACCAGATAGAAGGAATAAGATTTGTTGTGTCTGACCTGATGACAGACTTAGTATTAGAATTAAATTGACATTATAAAGTGTTAGATCGTAGCTCAACATTTTATTCCTAAAGGTCAGGCATGTCCAAATATAAAATCTTCAGGAAGCCTATGGTTGCTGTTATCAGAGGTGTTTATTCATTGGCCAGTGAGTTAGACACCAGAAGCCCAACAAGCTAGCCTGTCTTCATGGAGTTTACATTCTAATGGCATAGGCAGATAAACAGGCAAAACAAATGAATTATAAATTCAGAAAAGTGCTCTACAGGGAATAAATAGGCTGCTGTGATAGGGAATAAGCACAAGCTGACACCACACTAAGGATGTTGGAAAGAAGTTCCAGGTGTAAAGTTGGCCTCTCTAACCCTGGGTAGTGTCCTTTCTAATCCAAAGAATCTATGATTATGTGACTGTCTTCATACCTGGGGCAGGAAGTGAAAGCTCCTGCCCAATAAACTCTACTTTGGGTCATGTTCTCAGAAGTCCACTGGACTGATAAAGCTTTCCCAGAGTTCCACTGGTAGGGTAGGAGCAACTACCAGCTATCGGGGATAAGTTCATCTTCGAAGAAATAAGTTGACTCGTAAGTAGGTAAATGGCTGCTTCTCTGCCTGCAGACATTTTTACCTATAAGGGACATTTTTGTGCAACAATGCTCTCTGTTTCAATATATCTCCTAACTGTAACAGGCTTTGTAAATATAATTAAAACCAAGGCAAATACATAAAAAGAATCATATTTGCTTTTTATTAAAGAAGACTGCCCAACATTTAAAAACCTAATCATGTGCCTGAGTGAACCATAAGCACTGTTTTTAGGACATCTATTCTCAAGTTGGGATTTTTTAAGTAAGAAAAAAATGTGTCATCTCTAACTTTTAAATACCTTGAAAACAACCCCCAACTTATTTAACATTATCCCAGTTTTCATTGGATTGGATGTTTGGCAGGCAAAAGTCTAAATTATTTTCTGAAGATTAGCAGCTAAAATCCGGCCTCAGCCTAATGGAAATGAGGTTGTAATAAGACCAGGAAAAGAAACATACCAAAATGCCAACCTCTGATTATTTATTTTTGGAATATTTTCTTTTCAAACATATTCCTGATATCACTTGGCTGGTATTTATGGGAGAGAAGAGGAGAACAGAAGACTGTTCTCCCTAGATCTTAACAGAAGCGTTTGAACACCAGCCTCAGTGCGGTGTGCGTGATCTCATCCGCGCCACCTGTCACCTTCCCGTGTGGTTAGAAGTCTCTCATCTAACAGGACTGGGGCCACACTGAGCTAGTTACACAGGAAATTATAAAAATGAGGTGACTACACGTTATTTTAACTTATAAAAATGTGCATTTATTCGCCAAAATTCTGACTGAGGGCTAGGACCTTCACTTTGGAGAAGGTTTTAATGAATAGAGTTCACTTTATTTTTCTTACATAAAGCACAACCATTGTACATTGACGGCAATTTCAGTTTATGGCGGAACAAAAACTTAAGGGCACTCAGAAAGCAATCTGTACTTAAAAATCCTAGATTTTACAGTTTTTTCCCAAATATTTTACAGTTGTTAATTGCCCTAATTTGACAATGATTTTTTTTTAATGCCTCACCTTCAAGTTGTTCCAAAGCATTTAACATAGGTTTCTAAAAAATAATCATCTTATTTTGGAAGTTTATTCTTTCCCCATAACATTTGGTTTTATTATGTATTAACAATAGCAATCCCAACAGACATGAAGTATTTTGTGAACAATCAAGGTTGACTTTTGGTTAAGTATATAAATTAACTGGTGGAAAGAGAAGTAGAGACCTGTGAACAACATGGGTTTGAACTGTACAAGTCCACTTATTCCTGATTTTTTTCAACAAATACTATTAATGTACTTTATTTTCCTTATGATTTCCTTAATATCAGTTTTCTCTAGTGTACTTTATTATAAGAATATAGTATATAATGCATATAACATACACTAAATATGTGTTAATTGGCTATTTATGTTATTAGCAAAGCTTCTAGTCAACCGTAGGCTATTAGTAGTTAAGTGTTACGGGAGTCAGAAGTTACATGTGGATTTTCAACTGTGTGGGAATGGTCAGCACCCCTAATCCCTGTATTGTTCAAGGGTCAGCTATACTGAAATGTTCCAGAGAGTAGTTTATCGGCTGCAGGCTTGCCCTGACCTTTTTGGGCTTCAACAAGGACATTTTACCTACAAAATAAAGAACATCAGTTAATCCTGAGAATAGTTGTAGAGAATTTCATTTAAAGACATTCTGTATAATTTAAGAGGCAAGTAACTTTCAAATCAGAATCTGGGTTAAACCCTCATTTTTTTAAAAGGCATTTGTTTGTTTGTTTGTTTGTTTGTTTGCTTATTGGCAGAGGGGAAGAGAGGGAGAGAGGCATCAATGTGTGGTTGTCTCTCATGTGCCCCCAACTGGGGACCTGGCCCTGCAACCCAGGCATGTGCCTCGACTGGGAATCAAACTGGCCACCCTTTGGTTCACAGGCCAGCGCTCAGTCCACTGAGCTACACCAGCCAGGGCAACATTTCATCATTTTTAATCAATTCTAAACATTATTTAGAACAGTGTAATAAACTGTTAGA
This sequence comes from Tonatia bakeri, assembly GCA_004024845.1. Classification (NCBI taxonomy): domain Eukaryota; kingdom Metazoa; phylum Chordata; class Mammalia; order Chiroptera; family Phyllostomidae; genus Tonatia; species Tonatia bakeri. The sequence goes on along the minus strand of PVIA01007606.1, from coordinate 17,695 downwards.
GTTACGAGAAACACAAGTAACTGACAGAATTACACACATGAACAAGCTATGTTTATAATGATTTCACATCATTGTACAACTTCATGCATTTGTAAGTAGATGAGTTGATACTTCTGTGTGACTGTTACTTATGTATAGTAATTGAATGTTCCTGACAGATACAAGATTATGTATGCAGAAACAAACCCAAATTCTTTGATGATCAACTCTGAGACACATAGGGATTAATACAAGAATATGATTTGAAGCTCTTCTCAGTGACTCCTGAAGAGACGTTTATATCCTAAGATACAGTATCTCTACTTCCAGGAATTAACTTTCCAGTGAAGCCAAATCTAAAATGATGAACTTCTTGAGCCATGGGCCACATCTATCCTGTTCACTTTATATCCCTGATACCTAACAAATGTGAATATGACCCTTCTACCATAAATAAATAATAGCAATAGCCCATATTTGGCTCAAGTTCATGTTAATTTGAGTCTGTGGACATCATATTGAATAGGCAGTATAAAGCTATCCAGGACTAAAAATACAAAATGTGTACTGGAATGTTCTTAAGGAGTATTGTTCTTTTTCCATGGATACATTAAGAACACATAAATATGTTTAAGCTGGTTTAAATTAAATTAGTTGGCCTGAAATAGCAATATGGAATAGAGATAGTAATTCAAGTAATGGTTAAAACTGTGTTTCTTCTTTTAGAAACCTTTGCAGAGCCATCCCTCCAGGCCACTCAGATGAAGTTGAAAAGAGCTCGCCTAGCTGATGATCTGAATGAAAAGATTGCTCAGAGACCTGGTCCTATGGAGCTGGTGGAGAAAAACATCCTGCCTGTAGACTCCAGTGTTAAGGAAGCAATTATAGGCAAGACTCTCAAAATTTATTCTGGGAGAAAAAAGCATGGCAGTTTTAGATAAAACAAATTTAATTTAAAAGACGAGCACCAGTCATAAGTATTGTTTTCTGGGTCAATTAGAAATTAACACTTAACGCTGGTTCTACTATCATTATTACAGTCGTCCCTCAGTATTCAAGGTAGCTCGGTTCCAGAATCCCCATGGATACCAAAATCCTTGGATGCTCAAGTACCATGTATAAAATGGTATAATATTTGCATTTAACCTACCCACCATCCTCTCATATACTTTAAATCATCTCTAGATTACTTATAATACCTAATACAGTATAAATTCTATGTAAATAGTTGTTACACTGTATTGACTAGGGAATAATGACCAAAAAAAAAGTCTGTACATGTTCAGTACAGACACAATCATCTAAGGCTTAACTACATCACACATGTCAGCAACAGCGTTAACTTTATTAAAAAATATTTTTTGATCTGGGGTTGTTTGAATCTGAGAATGCAGAACCTGTGGATACAACAGGTCAACTGTATATTAAATATTTTAAGACTAGCATCTTTTACCTATTCACATAGAGATTCTCCTTACATCTGAGGTTTATGTCTTTTAAGTTCTGATTTTATTACATTTTCTAAGTGAAACTTACTGTATTATACTGTTTAGTTTCTATTGTTATATTTAAAATTTTTACATAGTTTTCATTATTTTTGTTCTATTTACTTTCAGGAAAAATAAAGAAAAATAGTTTGTCAGTGTTAGTGCAGCAAGGTTATAGATGTATTCATTATGAATGGTAGTTATCTGTCCATTTTATCTCGCTCTTAACTTAGTTGCTAATGTTTTCATTTTTTTTTTCTGGCATAAGCTTTAGCAGGAAAAAAAATTCCAGAATACTGCCACTTATTCAGCAAATAATTTTTAAAAGTTACTATCCTATTTGAAAAACTATGATAGTTTCCATTACTCATGGAGACTTTCTATTTTGCATTAGTATAAGTTTCAATCTTAGGCAGTTTGTAGTACATAATTAAAAGTAGTGCAATCAACTATGATCCCTTTCAATCCCAAGGAAATGGGCTCCCAACAGTAAGGTGTTGGAATAGCTGGGCCACTCCAGGAAGTGGGAATTATCAAGATACCCAGTCAGTACCACATTTTTCCCATTGCCTCATAAGGTCTTGTAACAGTTGGATTCCAAATCACGATCCAAACAATGTCCACATATTGGCTTTGGCTGATATGCCTCTTAAGTCTTAATCGTTTGGTTGGGTTTTCTCCTTTCTTTTCTTACTATTCATCTGTTGGGGAGCGTGCTTGTTTTTTCTATCACATTTCCACATTCTGAATTTTACTGGATGCACTTGCATCCCCAGGTGTTATTAAAAACTTTCTTGTCTCCTGTGCTTCCTATAATAGGTAGTTGGATCCAAAGGCTTAATCCAATTCAGGTTTGATTTGCTTATTTGTTTGTTTCCCAAGTACTTAGGGTAGGTAGTGGTGGGTTCTCCCACTGGGAAGTACATCATGTTCTTTTTTTTTTTTTTCAATAGCTTCTTAAGGTCTTCTATTAAAAAAAAAAAAAAGTTTCTCCTTTTTCATTTTAAGTTTGGTATTCCAAAAGCCAAAGTAAGTTAAGGATTATTTTTCTTCAGGCGTTGGGAAGGATGACTATCCCCAAACTCAGGGTGATTTCTCATTTGATGAAGACAGCAGTGATGCTTTGTCTCCAGACCAGCCAGCCAGCCAGGAGTCGCAGGGGTCAGCTGCATCCCCCAGTGAGCCAAAAGTTAGTGAATCACCATCTCCTGCGACTACCAGCACTCCAACCCAGGTAACATCTTTCTTGTTTTTACCCCTAAACAGAAAAAATTTCTTGTCTTTTTATGTCAAGTATATATCTTGTATTTTACACACCAATACATTCTTACCAGGTTAGTCTGAAATTGTGGGAAAATATCAATTTTTCACTTGTAAGTTAATCACTCTTAACATTTTTTAATGTATTCTTACATTTTATTTCTGTATTATATACATATTTTTATTTCAGTTTTGTAACTCTTAAAAATTTTTTCACATAACTTCTTTTTGAGGTATAATACTATACCTCATACTATACTATACTATACACATACTATAAAGTCCACCTTCTTTTTAACCACCTCACCGTTTTGAAGGGCACAGTTCAGTAGTGTTAAGTAGGCTGACACTGCTCTCAGAAAACTGCAACTATGCCCATTAAACAACCCCCAGTTTCCCTTTCCCCAGACCCTGGCAACCACCATTCTGTTTTCTGTCTTTATGAATTTGACTACTTTAGATATCTCGTATAAGTCGAATCATACAGTATTTGTCTTTTTGTGACTGTCTTCTTTCACTTAATATAATATCCTCAGGGTTCTTCCATGTTGTAGTATGTGACAGAATCATCTTTAGTTTAAAGGCTAAATAATATTCCATTGTATGGATTTACCACATTTTGTTTATGTGTTCATCAGTGGACATTGGGTCACTTCTACCTCTTGACCATTGTGAATAACGGTGTTATGTACATGAGGGTGGAAACGTGCCGTCAAAACCCTGTTTTTGGTTCTTTGTGGCATATACCCAGAAGTGGGATTGCTGGATCATACGGCCATTCTATTTTAATTTGTTAAGGAACCTCCATATGGGTCTCTATAGTAGCTACACCGTTTCATACTCTCCACATCCTTGCTGACACTTCTTAGTTTATGTTCTTTTAATGGTAGCCATTCCAGTGGTGGGAGGTGATACCTCACTGTGCTTTTGATTTGCATTTCTCTGATGTTTAGTGATGTTGAGCATCTTTTCATATTCTCGTTGGCCATTTGTATATTATCTTTGGAGAAATGTCTATTGAAGTCTTTTGCCCATTTTTAATCAGGTTATTTGTTTTTCTATTGTTGAGTTGTAGGAGTTCTTTGTATATTCTGGATATTAATCTTTATCAGACATATGATTTGCAAATATTTTCTCCCATTCCATGTGTCACTTTTTTACTCTGTTAATAATATCCTTTAATGCACATACATTTTTAAGTTGGATATAGTCCCCTATCAATAAATATATTCATATCATTTTTAATTGCTATGTAGTATTCAATTGAACTGATATACTGAATCGCTTTTAACCTATTTTCTATTGTTGGTTACTTGGCATTATTTCCTGTTTTTTACTCATAAACACAATAAGAGCCCCTTCTGTGTTCTCACATATTTGCTACACCCTTTTTTAAAATATATACATTGTTGAGCACTTATTATTTCTTTGACTAATTACTAGATAGTGAAATGGGCTTGAACCTTTTGTTGGGCAAAAGATAGACACTTTAACTGCCTTCCAGGAAAGTAATACTGACTTCCAGTCACTGTGTGTTTACCATAAATAGGTAATATTATTACCTTGAATCCTGAACACCATTGGGATATTTGACTGATTTAATTGACTCCTTGATTTTGGTTAGATTGAATTCATTTGCTCAACAAATATTTATTGAGCACCTATTATATGTCAGATGATATTGGGAACAAGAGTCTAGTTCATGCAAAGGAATCCAATAAATATTTTTTAATAATTGCATTGGAAATTCACATTTCTTATTTCTCAGTGGGTGTTCATGTTTCTCAATTTCATAAGAACCTCTATCCTTCATATAATTTCTTGTTCTTTCCTTATGGTTGTCAACTGATGGTCATTAACATCAACTCTGTGCCTATAGGAATCCCCAATTTGGGGTGCAGTGAAGAAGGAAACTTTATTCAGTGCAAAATAGCCCAACTGTCATATAGCACTGCAGTGAAAACAGCATGGCTATGAGGCAGTCCTATGGCCAGGCCCCTCTCTCACTACACAGCTGTGCCCTCCTCCTTGCTGGTGTGCTTTGTGCTATGCTGCTCTACTTCACTCCGGTCTACTCTGCTCCAGCAACCTATCTTTGGTGTTTTAGCTCAGCCAGGGAGATACAATTGATGTAAAAAGAAAGTGCACACTCAGAGCCAAAGGAAAGTTGGCTTACATGGACAGAAGTCTTCACTCCTTGGCCCTAATTGGTCTGTCCTTATGCAGAGGAGGACTCCAAATCCTCGAAGTTTGATTGGTCCAAAAGACACTGTCCTGATTGGTCAGAATAGAGCCACTCTAGTTGATTGGAGCCACATAGCTCTGATTGGATGATGAAAGCCTCAGTCCTATTGGTTAAAATAGGATTCCAGGTACTCCTTTATAAGGGCTGGCTCAGATGACAGAAATGCACTGCAGGCAGGCAGTTCAGTGCTGGCTTCTCCCTGAAGTGCAGTTTGTGCAAGAGGTCCCTGTGTAGAAGTGACTGCTACACTCTTGGTTGGTTGATTGGGTGGTTGGTTGGTTGGTTGGTTGGTTTTTTAAATTTGACCCCTGTTAGCCACTAGAAGTCCTTCTTAGTGGGTGTCTTCTTTCTTAGGATTCACATGGTATTTTCGACACTGAAATTTAACAAGAATTTTGTTGTTGTTTTTTTTAAGATTTTATTTATTTTTTTTTTAGAGAGAGGGGAAGTGAGGGAGAAAGAGAGGGAGAGAAACATTAATGTGTGGTTGTCTCTCAAGAGTCCCCTACTGGGGACCTGACCTGCAACCTAGGAGTGTACCCCGACTGAGAATTGAACCTTGACCCTTGGGTTCCCAGCCCACGCTCAATCCACTGAGCTACACCAGCCAGGGAGGAATTTTGTTATTTTAAATTCAAAACTATTGAGCTACTTAATGGGATTAATGGAGTTCAGTAGAAAATGTTTTCATTAAAGCCTAGCATCATAGAATTTTTGAGTTGGAGAGATATTTAGCAATTATCTGCCTTAACTCTTACACCAGAGAAGGCCTGTATTCGAAAAATTTTTTCTTACAGCATTTCTTCTCATTCATGAACATCTGTTTGTTAGGTAGGAACTATGTCTTTCAGCATTATTGTCTTGCTTGTACTTATCAGCATAATCTAAAATATATTAATTTATTTGGGGTTTTTTTACACCTCTAAATGTCAAAATGTGAGCCTGTGAGAGGACTTTGACTCTTAGAGGGCAAGAGCTGTGTGTGTGATTGTGTGTGTGTCTGCATGTGTGTATGTCTTCAACATCTAGCACAGGGCCTCTTTCAGAAAAGGTGCTTAGTAAACGTTAAATCGAATTCAGCACCAAGAGAGCTTACTGACATCCAGCTTGTAGACATGGTGTTTGTGTTCTTCCTTTAAGAAGAGAGCCTCTCCAGCTTGGATTCTTCAAAAGTAGTGTGGGTAGCTGCAGTTCATATGCTGCTGTCAGAGTATACAGGGCAAGAGTGACCAGCCCCTCAGGTTTGCTGGAACTTGACCTAGAAGAAGGATGAGGGTCAGTGGCCAGCCCACAGTCTGAGGTCTAAGCAGGCAGAGAGAGAGAGCAAGGGAAACCAGCCCCTACTGTATTCTCACATTTTTGCTGCACCCTGGTTTTGAGCTTTAAAAATAGAGCTAAAAAGGAATGTCAACTATGCAAGTAAATAACCTTTAAAAACAGTTCTACTTACCCATTTGGGTTGTTCTCTGCTTCTGAGTAGGTCAGAATATCAGACAGCTAATAGCATGTCCTTAGCTTTTAGTAACACAGAATTTCTGTCACCTCAGCCATCTACCTAATAATGACTTCATGACTGTTCCACCTGTGTAGGAGATTGTCATTCTCCTTTGCCCAGCATGGCTTATACTATTAAGTTTTTTACTTTGCTCTTGAAATTTGGTCTTCAGCTAAGTTTGTAAGTCAGAAACTTTAACCAGAGGCAGTGCCACCCAGTAGGCTGACATTCCAGAATTATTTGAAGGAAAGAAAGGTATAGCAGTGTTTCTTAAAGAATAAATATGCTCTATTTATTGCCAGTGCAACACACAGTAAGCCTTGGGTCACTCCTGAACTTAAACAGTTTTGGTAACACTCTTCAGGGTTGCTGCAGCACCAGTTCTGCCTGCTGTGTGTTGACCCCTGACAGTCTGCTCTTTAGTTGTCAACTGGGCCTGAGGGAGAAGACCCACTTTAGAGAATGGTACACTTCCTACTTACAATTTGAATAAAAGTACCTAGAATCAAAGCTGGCTTATTGCTGTTACATAATTTCTGTACACTAAACCTTGAGGCCTTCTTAAATTATGTCATTTATTCCCTTGTGTTATGTGTTGTAGTATTTATAAGTAAGGAATTCAGATTCTTATTATTCATATTTCTATTCATGCAATTAAAGTAGCATCTCTATGTTAACTGCTATATTGTTTTGGCAAATTCTGTATTTTATTTTCAGTTATCCGGTATTTGTTTATAGAATTTATTCAGGCGTTTCACTTGATATATAAAAAATATATATTTATCTCCCTAAATATAATTACTTTCACACTTTTAGTTCCAGGGGAAAGTACCTAAAAACATTGCTTCTCATTAGATATGAAGTTTCCAATGGGCAAGGATGTCCCATCATTTTATCTTAGTAACTTCATACTGAACACACAGGATCCAACACATAACAAGTGCTTATTGCCTTAATGAATGAAAAAGCCCCAGGAGATGGTTTCTGAAATATATTTTTTGCTGCTTTAGAATTATCATTGTACCCCCACCAAAAGTCAGTCTCTTTACTGTTATTAAAATAGTCCTTATAAAGCAAAGGTAACAAAAGAACAACATAAATATTTTCTATTTTGGACATTCTTTGAGATTCTGTTTTTAATCTTTAAAATGGAAACTCTGGAAGATTTGATGGTGAATTTGGTTACTATAGACCAGTGGTCCTCCAGTTTCCTGTAGGGAGGGACTAGTGTGTGTTTGTTCTTCATATAGTTTGTTTAATTTCCATAGCCTAACAGACTAATTTTCTTGTAAAACACAACAAAAACAATGGGGCAACATCAGATTTCCATAAGTCTTCCTATACTTGTTGCAGGCAGTTAACAAAGGTCCACAGACCATACTTTGAGTAGCACTGTCATAGAATTCCCTTTCCTTCTTGTTCACCTGAATCAGGTTGGGTTGTTTGTTTGTTTTTTTGTTTACTTATTTATTTGACAGACTAATTATCATTTTGTACTGCACGTTTAATCCTGTGGCTTAAGTATATTTTTATAGTATATTGCTATAGTATATTTTTAAGTATATTAGTTTTCCTATTCATTTTTTAAAAATACTTGACCTAATAGGAAGTTCAAGTCTGTGTATTTGTTTTAGATTGTTTTTTTGTTGTTGTTGTTCAGTTACAGTTGTCCCACATTTTTCCCTGTTGCTCTCCCCTGCCCCATCCCACACCCCACTCCCACAGTCAATCTTCACCCCACTGTCCATGCCCATGAACCCTCTGTTCATGTTCCTTGACTTGCTCCTTCCCCTTCTTTCCCCTATTATAACCCTCTCCCTACCTCTCTGGTTGCTGCCAGTCTGTTCTTTATTGCCATGTCTCTGGTTCTATTTTGCTTGCTTGTTTTGCTGATTAGGTTCCACTTATAGGTGAGATCATATGATATTTGTCTTTCATCACCTGGTATATTTCATTTAGCATAATGTGCTCCAGTTCCATCCATGCTGTCAAGAAGGGTAGGAGTTCCTTCTTTCTTTCTGCTGTATAGAATTCCATTGTGTAAATGTACCACAGTTTTTTGATCCACTCATTTAATGATGGGCACTTAGGCTGTTTTCAGCACTTAGCTATTGTAAAATAATGCTGCTCTGAACATTGGGGTGCATAGGTAATTTTGAATTTGGGATTCAGGATTCTTAGGCTATAATCCCAGCAGTAGGATGGCTGGATCAAAAGGCAATTCCATCTTTAGTTCTTTGAGGAATTACGTTTACAGACAATAAGTTGAGAGAAAATTAAGCTAAAAATTTCTTGATGATTTGGGTTTTTTAAGATTTTATTTACTTATTTTTAGAGAGGAGAGGGAGAAAAAGAGGGAGAGAAACATCAGTGTGTGGTTGCCTCTTGAGCACCCCCTACTGGGGAGCTGGCCCACAACCCAGGCATGTGCCCTGACAGGGAATTGAACCAACTACCCTTTGGTTCACAGGCCAGCGCTCAATGCACTGAGACACACCAGCCAGGGTTCTTAATGATTTGCTTTATTGCAAAATGTCTTATGACATAGTGTGTCCTTAATTCTTTTCAGAACACACAGACACAAGAATATTAAGGAAAGTCTTACAGGAAAGTATTCAGATAAAAGAAACATTCCCTACAAAAAGATTTTAATACATAACACCTAAGTAAAGAACAAATTTTTCAGGTACTTCTCTTAAAATCCAAGTGCTAAAATGCTAATGACCTTGAAATGTAGACAGTACAATACACCACCATGTTTTTCCTTTAAAATGTAGATTTTAATGGTGAAAACAATTTTCCTTTAATATGTATTTCAGTGGAGTCTGTAAAAGACTAAAACTGCTTTTCCTTGGACTTTGCTCTTGTCTTTTCGATTCTGATTACAGCTGGGAAGGAATTTACCAAAATATTAATGGAACATATCACATGTTGGAGCTCAGTCTGTTTTATGCTTGAGCAACTCTTGAACAATGCAAAGCTGTAGAAAATTAAGCACAGCTAGCCACATGTGGGCACCATAAGCTGTTACACTGGTTCTATTAATTTGAAGACTTTTTTCATCTCAGCAATTTAAGTTATTTAATTAATTATTTATTATAAACACACAGATGTTTAACTGCAAGTGAGGTCTGACAAGGTCTGTGTTAATTTTCAAGCCTGTGCTATAAGGACGAAGCCTATGCTGAATTCAAAGTAGTGCTGAAAGGAAACTTGTTGGTCAGCTACTTTGTGTATTTTCAGGGAGACAAGCTTAGAAAATTTGGTAAACTATCTACTATCTATTATTTCCCATTGTATCAATAACTGTTAGGTAGACTACCTTTTGCCATGTAATATAGAAACCTTAGGTTTAAGGTAACAGAGAATGAACAAGGTCCAGTGGGTAAGCCATGCACTAATACATTAAATAATCAGCATTACACTAACTTTTATTACATGTACTTATTGATGAAGGCCTGCATAGGATACCAAAGATATGGACTGTAATTTCTTTTTTGTTGTTGTTGTATTTTTTTCCATTACCATTTAGTCCTCTCATACCCTCCCCCTAGTAATCACCACTCTGTTGTCCATATCCATGAGTCCTTTCCTTTCAGCTCAATCCCTCCACCCCCTCACCACCACCTCCCAACCCACATCACCTCCACCTTAGATGTCAGCCTGCTGTCCATCTGTGAGTCTGTCTCTATTTTGCTTGTTAGTTCAGTTTGTTCATTAGATTCCACATATGAGTAAATCATATGGTATTTAGTTTCTCTGACTGGCTTATTTCATTTAGCATAATGTTCTCCAGGTCCATACATACTGTTGCAAAGGGTAAAATTTCCTTATTTTTATAGCCAAGTAGTATTCCATTGTGTAAATGTCTCATAGTTGTTTTATCTAATCATCTACTGATGAACATTTGGGCTACTTCTGTATCTTAGTGATTGTAAGTAATGCTTCAGTGAACATAGGGGTTCTTATGTCCTTTTGAATTAGTGTTTTGGGTTGCTTCAGATATATTCCCAGAAGTGGGATCACTGGGTCGAAAGGCAGATCTACTTTTAATTTTTTGAGGCAACTCCATACTATTTTCCACGTTGGCTGCACCAATCTGCATTCCCACCAACAGTGCAACAGTTTCCCTTTCTCCGCGTCTTCGCCAGCCCTTGTCATTTGTTGATTTATTGATGATAGCCGTTCTGACAGGTGTGAAATGATATCTCATTCTGGTTTTAATTTAACATTTGTCTGATGATTAGTGACGTTGAGCGTCTTTCCATATGTCTATTGGCCATCTGTATGTCCTCTTTGGAAAAGTGTATATTCAGGTGCTTGGCATATTTTTTTACTGGGATGTCTGTTTTTTTGATGTTGAGTTTTATAAGTTCTTTATAAATTTTGGATATTAACCCCTTATCAGATGTAATGGTGCATATGTTCTCCCATTCTGTGGGTTGTCTTTTTTATTTTGTTGATTTCCATTGCTGTGCAAAAATGTTTCATTCTGATGTCCCATTTGTTTATTTTGTCTTTTGTTTCCCTTGCCTGGGGAGATATATCCAATAAAATACTGCTATGGGCAATGTCCAAGATTTTGCTGCTGATGTTTCTTCTAAGATTTTTATGGTTTCAGATTAACATTTAAGTCTTTAATCCATTTTAAATTTACTCTTGGGTGGGGTGTAAGAAGGTGGTCTAGTTTCCTTTTCCTGCATGTATCTGTCCATATTTCCCAACGCTTGTTATTGACTAGAATATCTTTAGCCCATTGTATGTCTTGCTTCCTCTATCGAATATTAATTGACTGTTAAGGTGTGGGTTTATTTCTGGGCTCTCTGTTCTGTTCCACTGGTCTGTGTGTCTGTTTTTATGTCAGTATCATGCTGTTTTGATTTCTGTGGCCTTATAGTATAGTTTGATATTAGGTAGTGTGATTGCTCCAACTTTGTTGTTCTTTCTCAGGATCTCTGTTGTTATGTGGGCCCTTTTGTGGTGCCATATAAATTTTTGAAATATATGTTCTAGTTCTGTGAAATATGTCATTGGAATCTTGATAGGAATTGCATTGAATCTATATATTGCTTTGGGTAGTAAGGACATGTTAACAATGTTAATTCTTCCTATCCTTGAACATGGCATGTGCTTCCACTTATTTGTATCTTCAATTTTTTTCTTCAGTGTCTTATAATTTTCCTAGTACAAGTCTTTTACATCCTTGGTTAGATTTATTCCTAGGTATTTTATTCTTTTTGAAGCATTGTGAATGAGATTGTTTTCTTAATTTCACTTTCTGTTAGTTCATTATTGCCATATAAAAATGCAACTAATTTATGGATATTAATTTTGCATCCTACTACTTTGCTGAATTCATTTGTCAGTTCTAGAAGTTTATTGATGGAATCTTTGCAGTTCTCTATGTACAGTATCATGTCATTTGCAAATAAAGATGGTTTTACTTCTTCTTTTTCATTTTGAATGCCTTTTATTTCTTCTTGTCTGATTGCTGGGGCTAGGACTTGTTGAATAAGAGGTGAAAATGGACATCCCTGTCTTGTTCCTGATCTTAAGGTGAACTCTTGTAGTTTTGCCCATTGAGTATGATGCTGGCAGTGGGTTTGTTATACATGGCCTTTATTATGTTTAGGGGTGTTTCTTCTATTCCCTTTGTGCTGAAAGTTTCGATCACAAATGGGTGCTGGATTTTATCAAATGCTTTTTCTGCATCTATTGATATTATAATGTTGTTTTTATCCTTCATTTTGTTTATGTGGTGAATCGCATTTCCTGACTTGCAGATGTTGTACCAACCTTGCATTCCCAGAATAAATCCCACTTGATCACGGTGTGTGATTTTTTTGATGCATTGCTATATTCAGTTTGCTAGTATTTTTTTTTTTTTTTTTTGAGGATTTCAGCATCTATGTTCATCAGGGATATTGGCCTATAATGTTTTTTAACTGTTTTTATCTGGTTTTGGAATTAGGATAACACTGGCCTCATAAAATGAGTTTGGGAGTCTTCCCTCCTCTTGAATTTTTTAAAATGGTTTGAGAAGGAAAAGTGTTAGTTCTTCCCAGAATGTTTGGTAAAATTCACCTGTGAAACCATCGATCCAGAGCTTTTGTTAGCTGTAAGTTTTTTGATGACTGCTTCAATTTCACTAGGTATAATCTGTCTGTTCAGATTCTCTGATTCTTCCTGGTTTACTTTTGGAAGATTATCTCTAGGAATTTATCTCTTTCACCCATGTTGTCCAGTTTGTTGGCATATAATGCTCATAATATTTTCTTACAATCCTTTGTATATCTTCAGTGTCATTTGTTATTTCTCTTCTTTCATTTCTGATTTTATTTATTTGGGTCCTCTCTTTTTCTTGGTGAGTCTGGTTAAAGGTTTGTCAATCTTGTTTACCTTTTTAAAGAATCAGCTCTTGCATTCATTGACCTTTGGTATCATTTTTTTAGAAACTGTTTCATTTATTTCTACTCTGATCTTTATTATTTCCTTCCCTCTACTCACTTTGGACATTGTTTGTTGTTCAAGTTCCTTGAAATGTGAAGTTAGATTTTTACTTGAGCTTCTTCTTATTTTTTGAGAAAGGGCTGTCATGCTATGAATTTCCCTCTTAGGACGGCTTTAGTCCCACAGATTTTTTATTGTTTTATTCTCATTTTCATTTGTTTCAAGGTATCTTTTTATTTCTTCCTTGATCTCATTGTTAACCCATTGTTGAATAACATGTCATTTAGCTTCCATGTCTTTGTGTATTATTTCTGATATTGCATTCTTTTTTCCTGACTTGTCCTTTTTTATGGTTTCTGTGTCTTTTTTCATGCTTTTGAGTATCCTTATAATCATTACTCTAAATTCTTTATCTAATAAATTTCTTGCCTCCATTCCATCTAGTTCTTTGGAACAATTTTTTTGTTCTTTCTTTTCTGCTCCATTTCTTTGTCTTCCCATTTAGGCTGCTTCTTTGTATTTGTTTCCATTTATTAGATAGTTCTGCAAAGACCCTGGTGCAGGCCTTTTTCAGACACCTCTTGTAACTAGCCCTGGGCAACGTGTTTGTAGCTGTCGGCAGTCCATAGCTTGTGGTTCCCTCTTCTGGGCCTGTTTCTGTGCAGAACGAACCAGTCTGCATATCATGGCCAGTGTTTACCAGCACCAGGCCTTGGGGAGTGTCAGCTGGAGTCTCAGAGCTCCCAGAGATCCACCTTAGTTGCTAAACTTAATCAGTGACATACCCACAAGCTATACTCAGCAGCCCTGCTTAGCCTCTGTGGGGATGGGGAGAGCAAAGTAATTCCTTCTGGCTGGGCTATTGCTTCCTCTCAGGCTGATGCCACTTGGAGGGGAGTGCGCTGCCTGAGAAAGATGGCTTCTGCAATATGAGGGAATGACTCAGCACTGGGATCCTGGCAGCTGTTCCTTCCGTTGTCTCCCCAGAGCCATCAACCCCAGACTCTTCTCATGCAGTCGTAGTCCACTCTACCCTCCCTCTGCCAAAGCCCAGGATAAGTGGCTGCAAATGAAATTTTGTGCACTGACCCTTTAAGAGGCTCTCCCTGTCTTCTGTCTCTCCCTGGCAGAAGGGAGTAGCAGAAACCCTGCTACTTTTCACAGCTGGATGTTATCTGGGTTCCTTTTCAGCTCTGGTGCTGTTGACTGGGGAACCTAGCCTGGGGTTTAGACCCCACACTTCTCAGGCGAACCCCCAGCCACTGAAATATCCCTCTGGAACTTAGGCTGCTGCCCTTGGAAGCCCAGCCAGCCCTCTAGCACATCCTCCACACTCCTTGCCAGTTACGTTGTGGCAAAGTGGTTTCTTCTGTCTGTCTGGTTATAAGGCTTCCCTCCAGCTAGTGTTCAGTCGGTTATTCAGGATAATTTCTCTACAATTTAGTTGTAATTCCAGATTGATCCTGGGAGGAGGTTAGTGTAGCTTCCACTTATTCCTCTGCCATCTTGGGTCTCCGACTATAATTTCTATTTTTTCCCTTTCAGTTGTGCTTTTTTATGCCTTATACATCAAGAGGACTCTGCCGCTCTTAACACAGATTTTGACTTAGTGTCCAGCATTAATACTGTGAAGTTATGGTTCATCCTAATTCTTAATTTGCTTGTGACCAATAGGAAAGTGCCTAAAATAGTGCATTATGCAGAATAGACATTTTTTGTTTATGTAAATAAATAAATGTTTATTGACTACAATTAAGATGATGATAAAAAAAAAAATGGCTAATAAGTGCCAAGCACTTACTTGGACCCGGCACTGAGCTACTTGCTGTGCATACATTTCCTGGAGAAGATGTCATGAGAACAGAGCATTTGTTGGGCCCACACAGGGTTTGAACTAATGACCTTGTTCTTATTAGGTCAGCAATTGAGATCTTTTTTAAATATTTCATTGTTTATGTTATTACAGTTGTTCCAATTTTTCCTTTCACCCCCCTCCAAGCCTGCTTCCCAGGTCCATAGTCAGTCCCCACACCATTGTCCATATCTTTAGGTTCTTCATATATGTTCTTTGACCAACCCCTTCTCCTTAGACCATTTTTAACACATCACCCTGTGTCACCCTTTTATAACTCACAGTGACAACTGTTGTTTGTATTACTCAAGAAAAACATACATAACATTGTTTCCTCAACTATGCAGCCTACTCAAGTATTGTAACTCATTTACTAAAAAATGAATAGTAGTAATTCTGATACTTACTATGCTTCCACATGCTAGCCCATAATGCTCACTTTGATTAACTTGTGAATCCCCAACTGGGTCACATCGAGGTGATTATAGACATTCTACATGATTCTGGAGAACACGATAAATATGTGTGACAACTTTATAAAGAGGATTGTATTTTAATAAGATGGACATTGCCTCTGGGGTTTTCAGAGTTGATTTAAATTATTAGTGAAATTTTTATGTCGATCCTTCTTACCACTAAAAGTAATAGATTCATTAATGGTTAGAGTAGGTTGGTGATATTCTGACTAATCACCCTTCTGCTTTGCAGCATTAATTGTTGTACTGTTGGTTATAATAGAACTATTAAATATAAAAGTACTAAATAAATAGACTCTCATTTTAGATTTTTGTGCATATATTTACTGCTTAACACTGTCTCACAAGTGATAGAAAGTCTCACTATAAACAATATGGCAGAATAGGAAGGTGGAGACTCATTCTCCCACAGAGACATTAAATAAACTATAGACTGACTAAAAAAACTTTGTAAGAGCTCTGAAAACCAGGTAGTGATCTATACCAACCAAACCAACACCCCATCAAGAAGCCACATTCAAAAAAGTAGAAATTGTCATGGTGTTGTTACTCACCCTTTCCCCACCCCCTTCCCAGCATGGCATAGTCAGAAAGAAGTGGCCCACTACCCACTACCCTCCCTCGGGATGGAAGAAGCAGGGCAGAACTTGTTTGCACCACTCTGGGTTGTCTGTGGGCTGCCAGAGGGACTGGTTTCCATTTTATCTGACTCAGCACGCAGACAGGGAAAAGCGCATGATTTGGATCTCAAGCTAGCAGAGGCCAAGGCATGTGAAACTCAGAGGGACTGCTCAGAGGGACTGCAGACTCACAGACACCTGGGATATATTTTTTTTGTAACTGCACTTTTTATTTTCTATATAATTTAAGCATCAAATGCACACAAAATTATGTCTATGTTAATGGCTACATGATATATCATATAATGATGTAATTTAAAGTGGGGGGATGTAGCTAAAGAAATTTTTTATGTAGCTGAAGTTGGTATTAATATGAAATAGAAGTCATAGCTTTAGGATGTTATATGTAACCACCATGATAAGTAACCACAAAGATATTATCTATACAACAGGGGTGGCCTGTTAGGAACCAGGCCGCACAGCAGGAGGTGAGCAGCGGGTGAGCGAGCAAAGCCTCATTTGTATTTACAGCCGTTCCCCATAGCTCTCCATCACTCCCATTACTGTGGCAGCATTAATGTGGCAGTGTTAGAATCTCATAGGAGCACGAACCCTACTGTGAACCATGCATACGAGGGATCTAGGTTGCAGGCTCCTTATGAGAATCTACTGCCTGATGATCTGAGGTGGAGCTGAAGTGGTGACACTAGCACTGGGGAGTGGCTGCAAATACAGATTATTGTTAACAGAGAAGTTTGACTGCACAAATCAATTGCATGAAAACTCATATCAAAACCCTGTCAGTGAGTGGCAAGCGACAGTTAAGCTGCATATGGTGGCAGGCTTTATAGTGGCAAGTGAGTTGATTTACTTCAATTATACAGCTGCATCTGGTAGCAGGCTTTAAGTCAGAATCCAACAATTATTTTAGTACTCTTGTGGCCTGCCCATTATTTTATTTACCACTTCCATCTGTACCTCTTTCCCACACTGCACACTTGTCTCAGTCATAGTTTTGGTAAGCGCACAAGCTAACCCTAGCCAAAAGGAGTAAAAAACAATGTCACTGCAGAGCTTCTTTAAAAGGGGGGAAAGATCCAATGATGAGACAGCAGAAGACTCTAAAACTGCCAACAAAAAGAAAGCTGCATTTAAAAGAAAATACTAAGAGTCCTACTTAAATTATGGGTTCATTGCAACAGGTGATTGACATTGTCCAAGCCCACTTTGTATAATATGTGGTGACTGGCTATCCAGCGAAGCTGTGAAACCTTCAAAACTGCTTCACCATGTGGAGACCAAGCATCCTGCATTAAAAGACAAGCCTTCAGAGTTTTTTAAAACAAAGAAACATGAATGTGAAGAACAGATAATTATTGAAGGCCACCACTTCGTCAGTGTCTGCACTGACAGCATCATTCTTAGTGCATTCTTAGATGCACTAGCAGCATCACCACATAGCTAAAGCTAAGAAGCCCTTTACTGTCGGTGAAGAGTTGATCCTGCCTGCTGCTAAAGACTTTTAGAAGAGGCTGCAGTTCAAAAGCTGGTACGTGTTCCTCTTTTGGCTAGCACCATAACTAGACAAATTGATGAGATAACAGAGGATATTGAGGCACAACCATTAGAGAGGATTAATGAGTCACTGTAGTACACAATCCAGGTTGACAAGTCTACCGATGTTGACAACAAGGCAACAGTGCTTGTTTTTGTGCGATCTGTTTTTCAGGAGGATGTGCATGAGGACATGTTATGTGCACTTTTGCTGCCAGCCAACACCACAGCTGCAGAACTATTCATCTTTGAATGATTACATATCAGGAAAACTGAA
>PVIA01007605.1:0-81232 GCA_004024845.1 Tonatia bakeri | reverse complement strand
GAAATAAGCCAGGCAGTGAAAGATAAATACCATATGATTTCACCTTTAACAGGAACCTAAACAACAAAACAAAGAAACAAGCAAAATATAGTCAAAGACACTGCATTAGAGGACAGGCGGAAAGTGACCAGAGGAGAGAGAAAAGGGAATTTCAGGGGAAAAGGGGAACGGTTTACAGGAACAAAGTTAAAAGACACATGGATAAAAACTAGGGGGAAGGTGGTAATGGGAGGGAAGATGGGAGGGGGGTGGGTGGGCTTGATTGGGAGTAAAGGGGAGAAAACTGTACTTGAACAATCATTAAAAAAAAATCATCACACACACACACACACACACACAAAAGAAAAGTACACATTCCAAAGCATGACAAAAAAATCTATGAAGCCACTGAAAGTTATGTTACATTATTAGTAATAAACCATATATTGTATTTTTTAAAAATAATGAAATAAAATAGAGTTTCTAGCCTACAAAATGTTGGTGGTTCAAAATTACCCATCTTTCTTTAATTTTTCTCAATTGTACTATCAGTGTCAATTGTTGTTACACAAAAACTGATAAAAAGTAATATGAAGAAAAATTTGTGTTGTTTTATTTGACAAATGTACTTGAGTGCTGCTGGAGATATTATTCACATATAAGGGAAGTCACACATTCAATTCTTGTATGGAAGGCATGGGAGATCATCAGCTTAACAAAGAGGGAAAAATAAATTTTCACCTAATGTACTTGTGTACATTTCACCTAATGGTCTTGTTTGCATTGAAAAGTAAATAAACCTGTTTGTTGATGACTATGCTTTCTATTGATGATAGAAAAAAATGTTTGCATTGTTTCTGTCATTAAATAATTTTTCACAATAAATAAATTAATCTTCTTCCAAGGTTAAAAATTTACTTCAAATTAAGTTTAAACTTATGTGCTTTAGGAGAAGTAAAAACTTTATTAATAAATAATAAAACTATATTTAATCACAATTATTTCACAATGGGAATGAAAGTGAATGAATTTTACCATCCTATGATATTTCAGTTCTATGAAAGATATTTCAATTATATGAAAGAATTCTAGAATTTCGAAGACAGTGTGGTCTTTACCTGCAGACCTCTGAGCACATTATATTCCCAATCTCAATAATCTTTCCATTTATTAATTTAAAAGAAGCCTGAAATAACTTAGCTTTAGAACATGCTTTAAAATTGCAAACTATTCTTTCTGCTGAACTAGAACATTGAAATCACTTTAATTTTTTATCCTAAATTTAGCTGTTTGTAAATGCTTTCTCCTTTATTGTAAAAAGTTAGGAAGTCTTTGTTCATTTTTATCCTTTTTCATCAAAACTAGATTTTGTTTTTATCTCTTTTAATCAAAACCAGGTGTTAAGGGCAAAACAATTTTTAATATCAAAGTGATAGAAAGTAATTAAACATTCACTAAAGTGTAGTTACAACAGTTGGATATATTTAAAAAAAAGCATTTTTTGTCCTTTAGAGCTTCATTCATAACATGGTCATCGTCATTTAAATAATAAAATAACTCAGACATGGATAAATTTAATAAAATACTGGTGAAGCAATTTTTCTCTAATTAGGAATATTTTTACTGAACCAACAGCTTAGCTAAAGGTGTTCATTTGAAGATGGCTGGTGCCTTATGCAGAGATGTTGTTTCTTCATCATGAATCAAAGGGTCTTTATTGAACATTGAGTTCTGATCTTGTTGCAATTAGCATGATATTCAATCATGTTTGGCCATTTGATTTTTATTTAAATTTAAACTATGCTTTATAAATTACATTCTTGGCATCCTTTGTTTATGAGAAAGGAATAACATTTTTTAGGAAGACCAAAAACTAAAATTCTAAGATTTTGATTTCATTTTTTGCCTCAGTTATTCCTGCATTGCCATAGAAAACAATTTGGGATTATTTTAACCCCATGAATAATAATTTTTTCTCAATGTGAGTGTAAATCAGGATATTTATCTCATCAGGGAAAACATGGTTGAAAGGGGACTATTGATTTGGTTCCACATCCAGTTGACTAAGTTATCCATATTGAAGATTTTTCCCAAAGAAAAGGTTACCAAAACAAAATACAAAAGTATCAAACTTCAGAATAAAAATAACTGTGTTCATGTTTACTTTTGCCCTCAAGACAAATTTGATATGGAAGTACATGTATATGGTATATGTATGCATCTGTTTGTCTATGTGAGAGAGATAGCTGCATATATATTTTAGATGATTTCTTCTGAGTTAGCGAAATTTGGAGCAAGGTGATTCTCCCCAGGGCACCAACATGTGCTATGCCAATTGAGCATTCAGCACCAGATGTACTAAGATATAAAAAAGAGGAAATAAACAAACAGGCAAACAAAAGCAACATGGGCCACTAAGAGGAGGCCAGAAAGCAAATGACGTACATCTATCTTTTCCTCTCCACCTCCTTCTTGGTTTCTAATTTCCTAACTCTGTTCCCAAAGTGCTTTTACCATGTAATGTAAGTAAATGATAAAAGACATGATGTCACCTGATAGATAACCTCGACCTTGGCTCTACTCATTATGTACCTCTGGGCCCCATTGGCTTATACAAAAAGAAAAGTCAAAGGGTTCAACCTAATCTCAGGGCATCATATGAACAAGCGTGAGTGGGAAAATTATCTTACTGTACCTCCTTCCTGATTCTGTCACTCAAGGCACTGGATACAGGTACTTATATGTTTGTTCATTTAAGATCCACCCATATCGGTAAGACCTAGTCATTTATGATACATCTATTATATATTGATTAGGAAGACAAAGTTTAATGAATCCTGAAAATAGACTTTTATTTTCAGCCAGCTGTTAAATTATCAAAGCCTTTTGCTCAAAATAATACATTTTATCAAAAAATTATTTAGGCTGATTTTTACTTCGGCTTTTTCCAAAATGAAGTTATTATAAAAATAGCCAAAAGGAGAAGAAATTCCCCAAATAATGTGTACTTATAACCCATATTTCTCCAAAATATACCAGTATAGGAGTAAAGATAATGACCCCAAAAGAGTAATAAAACCGCATTTCTTTGTTTTTGCCACTACCTATAAAATTTCAGGAGTTTCAACTTCCCTCAGATTTCTCCAACAGACTTCAAGCTGTCCCTTATGGGGACAACCAAAAAGCAGTCCATGCAGCTGACATGCAGAGAGTATAATTTCCTCTTTCATAAACTTGGATACCCCAGGGAGTTCTCGGTGTTTTGTCTCTTACTCCAGCTGCTATGAGGACATGTCTTTCATCTCCAATACTTGGATGTTCGAACCCTGATATAGTTCTTTTCCTTCATTCTACAGAGAGGCTGGATTGGTTTGCTGCTTTGGCTAAAGTGACCACAGGGATCAATAATTACCTAAATTACAGAAAGTACTACACTCTGCTCTGTAGGCTACTAAACTATGGTTGCTCTGTTCTTTTCATTGTTTACAGAGATTTTAAGGAACAAGCTGTTTTTATTTGGACCCCTATACTCAGGTCTCTATTGTAAATCTTTAAGGAAAGAGAATAAGAATGTAACATTTGATATATACCAAAAATGTTCATCTTCTCTAAACCTTAAGGCAAGTTTGTGGTCCTTGACCCTCTTTTCAAGGCATTTTTCTTTCATAGGAGGTTCATTAGTCCTTTATGCAAATGGATCCTGGTAGACATTTTTTTTATTGTTGTTCAAGTACAGTTGTCTGCCTTTTCCCCCACCTTTCCTCCCCCACCCCAGACATCCCCACCTCCCTTCTCTGATTCCACCACCCTTGGTTTTGTCTATGTGTCCTTTATAGTTGTTTCTGAAAATCTTCTCCCTCCCCCACTATCCCTGCCTACCTCCCCTCTGGTTACTGTCAGCTTGTTCTTAATTTCAATGTCTCTGGTTATATTTTGCTTGCTTGTTTGTTTTATTGATTAGATTTTACTTAAAGGTGAGGTCATATGGTATTTGTCCCTTTCACGTAGCATAATGTTCTCCAGTTCCATCCATGCTATTACAAAGGGTAGGAACTCCTTCTTTCTTACTGCTGTGTAGTATTCCATCATGTAAATGTACCATAGCTTTCTGATCCACTCATTTACTGATGGGCGCTTAGGTTGCTTCCAGCACTTGGCTAATATAAATTGTGCTGCTATGAACATTGGGGTGCATAGGTTCTTTTGGATTGGTGTTTCAGGGTTCTCAGGCTATAATCCCAGCAGTGGAATTGCTGGATCAAAAAGCAGTTCCGTTTTTAGTTTTCTGAGGAAATTCCATACTGTTTTCCACAGTGGCTGCACCAGTCTGCATTTCCACTAACAGTGTACTAGGGTTCCCTTTTCTTCACATCATCTCCACCACTTGTTTGTTGATTTGTTTGTGGTGGCCATTTTCACTTTTCATATGTCTGGGCCCTCTGTATGTCCTCTTTGGAGAATTATCTGTTCAGATCCTTTTCCCATTTTTTAGTTGGGTTGTTTGTCTTCCTGGAGTGAGTTGTGTGACTTCTTTATATATTTTGGAGATTAAACCCTTGTCTGAAGTATCATTGGGAAATATGTTTTCCCATACAGTTGGTTCTCTTTTCATTTTAATGCTGTTTTCTTTAGCCAGGCAGAAGCTTTTTATTTTGATAATGTCCCACTTGTTTATTCTATCCTTTATGTCCCTTGGTCTAGGAGATATATCAGTGAAAATATTGCTGTGTGGAATATCTGAGATTTTCCTGCCTATGTTTTCCTCTAGGACTTTTATGGTGTCACAGCTTACATTTAAGTATTTTATCCACCTTGAATTTATTTTTGTGTATGGTGTAAGTTGGTGATCAAGTTTCATTCTTTTGCATGTAGCTGTCCAGATCTCCCAACACCACTTGTTGAAGAGGTTGTATTTACTCCATTTTATGTTTCTGCCCCATTTGTCAAATATTAATTGACCATAGAGACTTGGGTTTATTTTGGGGCTCTCTATTCTGTTCCATTGGTTTATGTGTCTGTTCTTATGCCAGTACCACGCTGTTTTGATTACAGTAGTCTTATAATACAATTTGATATCAAGTATTGTGATCCCTCCTACTCTGTTCTTCTTTCTTAAAATTGCTGCCACTTTCGGGGTTTTATGGTTCCATATAAATTTCTGAAATTTTTGTTCTATGTCTTTGAAATATGTCATTGGTACTTTAATAGGTGTTGCATTGAATCTATAAATTGCTTTGGGTAGTATGGACATTTTGATTATGTTAATTCTTCCAATCCATGAGCATGGTACATGCTTCTATTTGTTTGTGTCTTCCTTAATTTCTTTCTTCAGTGTTGTATAATTTTCTGAGTACAGGTCTTTTACCTCCTTGGTTAGCAATAAGAAAAACAAAGTACCTAGCAAAAAACCTGGTAGACATTTGAACAAGTTCACTACACTTGCTGAAATGTATCTGAATCCTAGGGTGAATACATCTTAGTCTCTCAAGCTAAGATCCCTTCACCATAAATGTAAATATATTTCAATGACAATATTTTATTTGAAAATGTTATTTTCTTTATTATTTAAAAATAATGATGAATGAGCTTCAAATGAATTATTTGATTATATCTGTCTCTGATGTGTCATACTTTACATTTGAGACTAACTGCCTTTTCTATTAGAAGAACAAAGAAAACATCACCTCTTAATGTCAGTTTGGATGGCATGTTATCAGAGTCACTGACTGAATTTCCCAGTGTTTTTCTTAAAAGTAACCATCTTGGCCATTCTCAAGGACTTCCAGAGACTGGAGCACCAAGCACATCATTTTGACTAATAATGATCTGCTCAAAGAAGCACTTCTCTAAGAAATAACTGTTTCACTGTGATAGGCCATCGTCAGGTTTTTCAAGCTCAATTACCTCTAAACCTTGTATGCAACAAGTAAATAACAAATAATTGTCCACTTGTCATTCTTACATATTTTCAAAAGTATTGCACATGGGCGATGTATTGTCATTTTTACATATTGTGTGGAAAATACATATACAGGATAATATTGGTCTAGTAAAATAATTCTAAGCTAAACCTAGAAGTGACATGGTCTCTCCAAACATGTTTATAAACCATGTAATGTTGGAGTTTCACACTTATATGACTGAGGGTATAAGAAGTTTATAAATCCACCCTTCATGTTTCCTGAACACTGCCTGGGATTCAGTCCTCACCCAGGACAGATGCAGAGTTTGCCACCTTCTGAGCACATATATAAATGAGAGAACAGGAGGAGATTCCAGAAGCCTTGCTCATTAAACTTCTTTGGCCCTTTTCAGTAACCTTTAAGCTTGCAGTAGTACAACGTAGCTTTATTAACATTTAGACATTGAAGTGACTAGTTATGTGAATTTTTAAAAATTTTGCTCTGTGAGACTAAGTCAGTTGCCATGCAAATAAAGGTTTTGGCCAAGAATAAAAAAAGGGGTGAGGGTTTGATATTTCTATATTTATTTAACCCATTCTTAACTGCCTATTAATCAAATTTATTATAATAATGAGACGATACCCATCATTTACATAGCTTTCTAATATTGAAATTTTTACTTACTCCTTATGCCCTGACTTTGGGACTATGGGGTGGAGTCAGTAATGGGGTCCCTTAGACTTCCATATGGATTGGATGAAATAAAGGAGAAATGACAAAAGGATTTTGAAGAGTTTGATGTATATTAACTGTAATAGGCTTCCATGTTTCTTTTCCCTGCTATCATAATTGGAAACATGTTTTTTACAGAAGGAGTCTGATACAATAGAGAGGATTCTGTAATTCTCAATTTTCAAACACCAGGACCAAAATATTGTCTTAGCCTTTTCTACAGTGGAAGCTGATTCATAAGACTAGAGAAGTTAAAATATGAGTTATCTATAAGAAAAGAAAGAAAAGGGTCTCTATTGAAAAAGATCTAGGGTAGAGCAAGGAAGAAAAGAGACAACCAAAAAGAAACTCTGTAAAAGATATCTCTGAGAAAGGTCACTTCTATTGATGTAGGTTTTTCTGTTACAAATTCCTTTTTATGTGCTGAGCTGTTAAATGCTAAATCTTCCCTTTTAAAATGGACTTCAGTTTCCCCATGGAAAAGGTCTCTAACCCCTGCAACTGATGGTCAGTCTCTACATATGTATTTCATTTTATGTCATGTGTTCTTTGCTCATGCTTTCTATTTTTCTTATTTGGTGCCCCTATATAAGGGCAGTTATTTGTCTGAAACATCATTGTGTGAATGTGCACTGATATCCTCTTGTGTAAGTGCCTCGGGGACATTCTTTTCTGATGGATGTTCCAGATGTCAGAGTTTACAACTGTTCCTAAGTATAAAATGTGTATGCTAACCAACAAAAATAAAGTTTTATAAGATATATGATTTTAAACTGAGAAGCCCATGTAAGTGGATATAGCAAGGTGTAGATATATAAAACATCTCATATTTGTTTGAAATATATATAATTTCTAGAAGAATTCAAATATGTAACTTGAAGGGAATGATCTGGATTAGGAATCATATATTTAAGTGGCTAACTAAGCATAAGTGAAAGGTTTTCAGGTTCCCACAGGATTATGAATTTTTTTCCTTGCCATGACATTAAATAGCCAGTGCTTCAGGAAGAAAAAGAGGGAAAATTAGAATTTTAATAAGAAATGTCAATCCTTGAACATAAGTAGAATTTAATAGCTTTATGAGCTTTTTAACATTCAGTGTAATCCGCACTGCAGTTAGTGATGGCACAAGGGTTAATAGAAAGAAGCTTAGATGATATACTCCAGTTTAGCATTTATATGTAATTGTCATTCAGATATCCACTCAACTAATATTTGAGTGCTTAATATGTGCCATGCAGTATTCTTGGAAATAACTGTAACATCACCTGACCTCTACTACCTAATCTGTAAAATGGATGTTTCCCTAACCCTAGTGAGGATAGAAGCTAAAGGTGGTCTACTTAACTTAAATTACTGATTTATAATTTTAATATTCTAGCATTTATAATAAATTTGATTTAATATTTAGTATTACAGATTTATAAGTTTAGTATTCCTTAGTATTCTATATTTAGTATCCTCATTTTCTTTTTCTCCCTCTCACAGAAAAAAATCTACAACCAGTATCAGCCATAAACAAGTGACAGAGAAAACCATGGTTAGGAAAGCCTTTTGATTTTAAGAATTATTTATTCAATAATTCCTTGAATTCTATATTTCTGCCTTTTAATTTTCTCCCTCACACAACATAATAGTACAGAGTAAGCTGAATTTAAAAAATCTTGACAAAAACAGCAAACTATTTCAGAACACAGATTTAGTCAATTCACTAAAACTTTAAAATGATAGCATAGCATTAAAGGTTGGTAATATGATATGCAATTCACTTTCAAAATAAAATTAGAGGACATATTTAGGAAGCCTACCTTCAGAAAGGCTAGGTCTTTCCAAGGAAGGTTTTGATCATTGTTGCATTAAGATATAGGAATTTTTCATGAAGATCTTTGTAAAAAGTCAGTTTAGAACCCTTTAAAACTATAAAATTAAAGTATTTTAAAAATAATCATTTTATTTCCTTCTTGTTTCTTAGACACCTAAATATTGCACTCTTCCTATAAATAACTTATTTAAAGTTATATTTTTAGTTACACAATCTGCATTTTTAAAAGTTTGAAATGATTTGGCTAATGCTATGTTTTCAAATTTATTACCATAGGAAAATGTTTGCCTGATCCACAATCAAATAAACAATTATGAGAATTTAATTTGGATTGTGAACAGTGATAATAGAAACATTTAAAACTATGAAAGGTCTTGATGAGTTGATTTCTTATGCGATATGACTGTTTTACAAATTCAAAATAGACAGCTAAGTATTATTTTGTTATCTGTGGTTGTATGGAAATTTCACCATTGCAGATTTTCAAAGCTCTGAATGTCCAAGTCTATGACTACATACACACATGAGTTTCTGTGTATCTCTTCATTATTAGTTAAAATGGCTGGATGAATTTTTGCCAGTTTTATGACAACTATTACCTGAACATTTTCTTTCTTGCTATGCTGCTGCTTTCTAGTCCTTTAGATAGAGAGAGCAGATATTTGTTATGACTTTGTTTTAGTCTACAACCCCTGGCATTTCTGTCTTCAGCTAGGACATATGAAGCAAAGAGAAAACCCAAGGAACTCACAACTCTATCTTATATCACTGTCCATCAGTTTTGATTTTGAATGTTAGAAGCATGGAAACAAATATGTGTGTATTGTTTGACTTCCTTGGCTCAACAGAACCTTCATGAGATATACTTATATTATTGCATGTAATAATAGTTCATTCCCATAGTTATTTAGCATCTTGTGGTATACACACACCACACTGCTTTTATCCACCATACTGTGTATATCTTGGATATACACCTTTTGTCAAGCAAATGCATTGTAAATACATTCTGCCATTCTATGATGGATCTTGATGGACAGAAGTTTAAATTTTAGTGAACATATTTACTAACTTTTTATTTGTGATTAATGAGTTCTACACTATGCTATCCCAAACTAATGAAAATATTCTTTTATGTTTTGTTTTAGAAGACATATTTAGGGCTTTTATATTAGGTTTATTATTCATTTCAAACTAATTTTCATGTTTTGTTTAAAGTATATGCCAAGATTCATTCTCAAAGAACAGCACAACCAGGCAAATCATAATCAAATTTCTAAAAAAATATGATAAGATGAGGCTATGTAAAATTATGACTTATTAGAGACATTGACATTTTGAATAGCGATCTGAAAAGACAGAAGTGTAAAATGGTTCTTGAGACTGGTTTAATTACCTGGCCTCAGAATTCCAAACAAAACTTTAAGGTGGCAGCATAGATATGTATTTAATTTTTCTGAAAAAAATACGTGATCAACTTCCAAAGTGGTTGTAAAATTTTCTACTTCCAAAGCAACATAAAAGAGCCTCAGTTTCTCCATATTCTTGTTAACACTTTTCAATTTTAGCTATTTTAATAGGTATCTCATTATGGTTTTAAATTTCCCTGCTAACTAACGATGCTGAGTACCTTTACTACCCTTGTTGGAAATTCATATATCTTTCTTTATGAAGTGAATGTTCAAGTCTATTGTCCATTTTTAAAATGAGGTTTACTAAGTACTTTAAACATGGTTGGCATTCTCGGGATACAGTCAAAACGAGAAGAATACAGACACCATGAATGAGAATACTGGTACAGATGAATTGACTCAGCATTGTGGACTCTGGGGTGGGTCATATAGGGAAATGGTGTTTAGGCAGAATCTCAAAGCATTTAGGGTTGGATTTTAATTGTACAAATTAGGTGACACTAATGGAATATCATCTTTTTCATAAGAAATTGAGTATCTAGCTTAATAAAACACTATATTTTCTTTTTTCTCTCAATAAATTGAAGTTTAATTATTTGTATTTAACATTCAGATTTTTTATTTATCTTAAAACATTAATAAATTATTAGCATTCACAGTAGCATTTAGTTGCTATTCATAGGACTTCACATATTCTAAAAATGTAAACCATTGACATATTGATCATTTGCCAAGTTGAAATTAAAAGGTTTACCTTTACATATGCCACCACTACATCAGGTTCTCATCAAGATATCCATCTGGTATTCTTGCCTTTATTGTAATCATACATTTTCCATATAACATAATCAAGAAATGGAAAATTGGATGTAGTTATAAACCACTTAGGACCTTGGGATTGAATGGCATGTGGTATGAGAATGGAAATGAGACAATTTCATTTAAATTCAGAAGTATACAACACTTAAGTTTACATCTGCATTATAAGAACAAACAGTCCTGACTGATGTAGCTCAGTGGATTGACTGCCAACCTGTGAACCAAAAGGCTGCCAGTTTGATTCCCAGTCAGGGCACATGCCTGGGTTGCAGGCCAGGTGCCCAGAGGGGATGTACAAGAGACAGCCACACATTGATGTTTCTCTCACTCTCTTTCTCTCTCCCATCCCCCCTCTGAAAATAAATAATAAAATCTTTTAAAAAAAGAATAAACATGTTTTGTAATTTTTTTGAACATCCAACTTCATTGTTATATTTGTTTTACCTAATACTAACATTTCTTTACAAGCATGATTCCACAATGTTGCTTTAGTGAATTACAATAGAACAAGGACTTCCATACCAGTATTCTGACACATTCCTCTGAAAAATACCCAGATACTATTTAATGTCCTTTGTTTTCTTTTAAGTTATATTAATTCCAAGATGTTTACCCTTATTTGATATCATAGCAATATAAAGAGAATATCAAATCCCCTAATCACATTACTGCCTTTGCCAGAAAACTGCCATCTCTATAAAAGAGGGAAAAAAAACACTGCTAGCTAGTGAATGAAAATGCTATCATTTCTGCTTCTTTATTTTCAATCCTCTCTTGTTATCAATTATCTACCATAAGCTATAAAAGTGATGTTTACTGAAATGTGTGAAGCTTCAGAATATAACTGAAGATAAGTGCTAAATTATATATAATGTAATCTGCACAGAAAAAAACACATTATAGATTACATTTTCAACTCTTTCAGATACTTATCATCAACAGAAAACAACAGAGTTAGCCATGGAGTAAAACCAGCCCATGTCAATTATGTTACTTCATATGCTGCTCTCAAAGCAATAGCTCTGGAAGAAATCCAAATGGAAACTCAATTCCATAGCACTCTGTATTCCAAATGGTTTGTGATGAGACCAGAAGTATAACAAATGTGACTTGAGGGCACAGTGTTCTAAGAAAAGATGAGCTGATTATAACTGGTGGGGGCAAATTGTAGTGTGTTTATAGATATTCCAATAAGAACACAAACACGTTGTAACTGCATCAAATAATATGATTAACAAACTCTAAATATGAAGTTCCACTGGTTTAATTTCAGCTCAGATTTATTTTGTCTTTCACATATGAAATTTTGCTCCCACTAGCAACACAACCTGCTGCTCTATTTTTTTCTTGGAAAACTTTTCATCTTTTTTCATTTACTGAAAGCTAAATTAAGCTATTTATTGTTAGATGAAACATGCATGCATATACCTACTAATATAGAAATAAGAATGTGTCTTTGGCAAAATCAGAAATTTTTTTGAGGTAACAATGTCATTTATTTACATACAATTTTTTCACTTACTTTAACTATGAGGTAAAAATATTAAATCATTAACTTTTTAATGATTCCCTTGGGCATGAGACCAGCACTGGGCTGGTAATTTTAGAGTGATTTTGTTTTCATTAATTTATGACCAATGTAATCACAGATGATGTTTAAAAATATCTGTGTGTGTGCCTGTGTGTGTGAATTACAGAAAGACCATTCAAACCATCTTCCTCTGTACCGCTCCAAAATATTGATTCTAAGGATAACAGTTCGATCCAAATATGAAATATAGTAATCAGAAGACAGGAGTTAAGTTGGCTTTCTTCCAAATTGCATTTAAGTTTCATCACAAAACTGGCATCAGAATTGTCTTTTTCTAACAAAAAACAAATATTTAATGGGTTGAACTTACTGGGAAACAGTAGAACGCAGCTTATCTTTCCTTCCACTTCACTGTCTTCCAAACTTCTAATTCTATCCCCCTTTTTTTGTCTCTTGATAGCAACTCAGGTATATCCTATGAATTACTAGTAACTTTCAGGTAATGAAAGCATCTTAATTTCAGGAATTACTATATTTTTCAGATTATAAAACACACTCCCCCCCAGATTTGGGAGGAAAATGGGGGTGTGTCTTATAGTCCTAATGTAGCTTACCTGGCTTGCTGTCGGGGGAGGACAGTGATGGAGCAGGGTCACAGATTGTTAAATATTTGACCACAATTTTTGCTTCAAAATTTTTTTTTCCTGTTTTCTTCCTCTAAAACCTAGGTGCATCTTATGGTCCTGTACATCCTATAGTCCTAAAAATACAGTAATAAGTCTAGACTATGCTATATCAAAACATTATTTTTTCCTTCCATTTAAACATCATTCCAACCTTGTCTAACCCATGGCCACACAAGCAGCAACACGGAAAATGACATGCACCTTCTATTCCTTTTTTCCTGTCCAGGTCTTGTGGACCCTAAAGCATTTACAATTTTGGGGAAAACCTTCTCTTCATAAAAAAATAATACAAATAATGAATATGAAACTTGGTTCATAGCATCCCAAGGAGACCTGAGTATGAGAGGGGCTCTGAGTTTGAACTTTGTTAACTTCAAAGTACATTCTCTTCTGCCTTCACCTTGAACTTCCTCTCTTCCTCCTTATCTTTTTGGTTCTTCCAAGAAGTAAAAGCATAGTGAAGAAGGTCAAGAGGCAAAGAAAGCCCAGGCCTTTTTACCCAGTGGGATTATTATCAGTTTCTTCTCGGTTAGCACTGGCTCATTCTTGCCCTTTCTCAACACAAACATACCAACTTGAACATGTATAAAATATATCACTGGATTGTTTATGAACCATCTCTTGCTATCCACCCCATGGTGATCTACACTATTGTGTATTCCCTGATGAGAATGTGTCAGCCATGAGCTGACCTCTAGACTTTGTTCTCTCAGCTAGTGCTTCTGGCAGAACACTTCACCAGGTCCTCTTCAAGGCATGCAAACTTTTTTATTGGTGGAGAGGAGATTACTTCTCAAAATGACTTCAGCATATCTATCTTCTATAGGATCCACTTGACTCAAAGGAACATGAACCCCTTTGTCAAATTGTAGAAATTCACTGTGTTTCTACTGTTTTTGTTCTTCTCTACCTCACCAAGTTATGGATGCTCCAGGCATCCTCCCAGCTTCAAAACCTCCAGTATGAGGGCTAGACTGAAGTTTCTTTGCTACCAAGACTCTAGGTGTGATGGGTCAAAATCTCCACAGACTTCATAACCCTCTCCACCCTGGTAGCAGCATGGTCCTTGTCTGTGGGTTTTTGAGCTCAGCTACACACAGCCAGAGAGTAAGACAACAATGTTCTCTTCTTGACCCTATCTTCTCCTAATCTCTTCTAATTTGCCTTAGGGGACACTTGCAGGGAGGGAAATCCTAATATCTCTCTTTGTTCATACAAATTTCTTTCCTTCAAGAAATTCTGACTTCAACAATATACCCATAGCCTTCATCTATATAGATTGCAGTTGGGAAATGGCTGTTTGGCTAGTTTTACTTTATTTTCACCAGTCCCACCATGATATGTGTAGAATCTCTCTTTGGATTGTGGTATTTTTACCCATTATCATAAGCAATGTGATTTTAGCCAAGACTATAAAGATATCAGGAAAAAGTCTCATTCTAAACCTTGTTGTGCTAACTTTATTTTGAAATGACCAAGCAAATATTTAGCCCAAATTCAGTGCCTGATATGTGACCTATAAATACAAAAATGATACTGACTCAGCCAGATTTTGTTCATGTATGGTTGCAGTGGAATACCAGTGTAAGTGTTTGCAAGTGTGAGAATATTATGTAAGATGGAAGGCCTTCAAGTAGATAGATATCTGTGGGCTTTTAGTGATGTTTCAAAGACTGTCAGTGTTTAAGTTCTGTGGGTCTCAGAACTCCTCCATTGAATTTTGCACATGTTTTCCTAGTTGATCTTTATAATATGAAGTTTTAATAATTTCAATATTTTTTCTCTTATACTTCCTCAAAGTCTTTTAGCAGCTATTCATTGGCCAATAGCTAAATTTCAGTTTTCTCCATTTGCTCACTTAAGCCTCTTTTATTTTTTTTATTTATTGATTTGAGAGAGAGAGACAGAAGCAGAGAGAGAGAAACATCAATTTGTTGTTCCACTTATTTATGTATCCATTGGTTATTCCTTGTATGTGCCCAGACTTGGTATCACACTCACAACCTTGGTTTATTGGGATAACACTCTAACCAATTTAGCTACCCCACCAGAGCTAAGCCTCTTTTTATTAGAGTTAAACCTTTTTAAAGTCTTATTTTTATTCCTCTCTAACTTATTTGATACTTTCTAGATAGTCTGTTGCCCAAACATGCCTCCAATAATTTATTTATACATTCTCTACATCTGAAATTCTCCCCATTTTTATTACATCTTATCTTGACTTAATAAAGTCTTCTCTAGTACATCAGCACAGAATAAATGACCCTTGTGTCTACTTATGAGAAATAACTGGTTTATATATTGCTTAATTTTGTTCAGTCACTTACATTGGGTTATTATCCTATTTAGTAGTAATAACTTGTCTAGAAAGAGAGTTTATGCTATTGTCTAGAAAGAGGGTTTAATAAGGATCCTAACCACTTATACCTAGAACATACAACACCCACTTACTCAGCCCCAAGTCTTCATAATATTGTCACTATTTTCCTGCTTCCACTCTTGGCCTTCTACATTTCGCTTTAAGTCTGGAAATGGGTGTGATGTTTTAAAATGTGATTCATGTAATTTTCCATTCCCACGCAAACCTGACATAATCTGTCATGGTATTCATATTAAAATCATGTCTCCACAATTAATTCCACAGCACTGTATCATCACTCAGCGTGGTCCAACCCCACCCTCCCTATAATTTCCTTTCATCCCTTGACACCTTTCCCCTTCCCTGTCACCTTCAGCCACCCCTTACATTTGCTCTTCCATCAACATTGCTTGCCCTCCTTCTTGATGTCTCATGCCTTTTTCTTACACCTCCTTCAGTTTTTGTACTTTCCTAAGTGCCACCTTTCCTGATCACCCCATCTACAATGACATCCCCTCAGCTTAATTTTTATACCTCTCTCACAGCTTCTTTTCTCCCTAGCTCTGAAAATTTACTAATACCTTTTTTTGTTATCTGTTTTCCTTCAATAGAATAATTATTTCACAACTGCAGACATTTTGTGTGTTGTTTGTTGCTACATCTCTACCATTTAGCACAGCACCTGACACTGAATTGGAGCTTAATGAATATTTGTTAAATGAATGAATGAACATGTACATGATCACCAGAGTACTAAGGCAATAGAGGATACACAAAAATGTATAAAGCATAACCTTTATGATCCCCAGGTTGCAGTACATTAGTGGAGGTTATTATGAACATAATAAAGATGGAACAAGTGTAAAATGCTTTGCTATAAAAAAGGAATATGACAAAATTTTGCATTTGAGTGGGGCAACAATAATTGTGCTTAGTTACAGACAATGAAATATGAATATAAGAAAATTAAAGTAAGACCTAATTCTTGGCTAGTAATAGGGTAAGAAAAACAAAAAATGCAATGGTAGAAAATATGCTGTGTGTACAGGTAGCGACATCATACAGTTTGATGGAGGGGATGAATAGGAGGGTATAGTGCAGATCGGAAGGCTAAACTGTGCTGTATCAGAGATTTAGCATGTCAGATGAGGAGAGTTCATGATGTTTTACAGGCAACAGAAAACCTTGTGAAATTTCTGAGCAGGAAAATGAAATGGTCATACCTGTTTTGGAGGATATAAATGAAAGTAAGGGAGAGAGCAAGGATAGATTGCAAACACAAAGACTAGTCAGGAAATTATTAAAATATTTATGGAAGAACAATGAGAGCTAATGTAGCGGTGGCTGTAAGGAACAGAAATGAAAGCGTGGATACCAGGGACAATGGAGTGTTGAACAGAAAGAACCTGATGACTGATTTGATATTTATTATAAAAATGCTGTGCATTATCTATGTAGAGAATGTTTTAGCCTTGCTATCAATAAAGGTGATTGTTTAAATTAAAGTGTTTTATTTTCACTCCATTCTGGCATTAAATGGTGTGAAAATATGTTTAGAAGCAGAAACTCTAAGGATCCTTTCTTTGCAATTCATATGGAATGAAAATTCACTCCAATGATGTCAGAAGCTGAGTTAGACTAATTTGTGCAACCCATGCCCATAACCATCAGATTCAAACAATGGTCTCGCACATATGGGAAGCTAGTCATCCTCATTTTCTCAATTCCACTAGGGAATGATAAAAGAAAAAAATATTCTTAACATGAAACATTTCATGCATGCAAGAGGAAGATGAGCAGCTCTCTCAGTGAGACTAAAATCTCCAAAATGTCTCTTAGATTAGAGCAGGAGGCTTGAATACTAGAAAACAGAACACAACAAACAAACAAACAAAGGTGATCAAAACATGCTCAGAATAAATGAGCAGCAAACAAAGACAGAAAGGGTTATGTTGGGGACACAGAAACATAATTGGATTTCTCTGCCAACCCTGGTAATTAAAATGAAGACACTCAGTACCGTAGGTGCTCTGCAATCCCATAATATGTTTGAGATTAACAACCCTTGAATCTGTGTTTTACTGCTATATTATCTGAATATACAATACACGGCGCTTGCTATTTTCAGATAACACAAACAGAGGTTTCTCCAAGGCTGTGAGGATTTTGAAGTGGCTAATGAGAGAGCCTGACTTGTATTTCCCAATCACATTTCCCTTTCTGCCATCGATATTTTGGCCAAATTTGAACAGAAAATAAACAAGCAAATCAATAGGAAGTAACAAGCTTTACAGTGATTTAAAGCTTCGCCTCCCTATTTTAGAGAAAAAAAAAAATCAGTCACTGCTCTGCAGCTTTGCATTGCCTCTTCTGTTTTGCCAGCCTTATAAAAATGAAAGGTATAAACTGTGTTGTTGGCTTGAGCTGCCTGGAGGGAGCTGGTTATCTGTGAGGAACCAATATCTTCACTGAAGCTGCCCCCCTCACACACCTCAAACCCATGTCAGATGCAGGTCATCGGGTCTACAAAGGGATGCAGGCACTTGGGTCCTCCTCAATGGTGACACGTGGTGGTGCCCACAGGTAACCCCCAACTGGCAGGTCATGCCACTAAGCACATCCAGGAGACTGCACGCACATCGACCTCCTCTGCTGCTGAAAGGCTTTTCTGATTGTGTACATGGTAATTTCAGCTGAATTCCTGCTTGCAAAACGGTGAGAGTTCCTCTGGGCTCTGTGGAAGTGTTGTCAGGAGCCAGATATGGGTATTGCAAAGGGAACGGGAAGTACATGCCAGTAATTAATATTATGTCTTGTCCCAAAAGACATTCCTGCTCTCTTTATGTCTTAGCTAACTGATCCTCTACCTCCTCTGAGAGGCAATGATGAAGTCAATATAAACACTCAGCTTTATATCTAATTTCTACTATTAAAAGGGAGGGAGGCAAACACATTAAGCAGGTTGGCAATACCTAAGAAAAATCTCATGATACTTGGTGTGCTTCCCAGAGAGGACAGAGTCAGAAACCTGATTTTGGGGGTTAAAGGGTTGTATCTAGTGATCAGCTCATGGTTACAGGTATCTCAAATTGTCTGGAGCAAAAGGAAGCCAAAAGGGTTTTAAAAGGCAGAATAGAAAGACCCTGCAGCATTTTACTTGTTTTATCTCCAGACTAATATCTTTTACAAAATAAAACCCTGTTCATAAAAACTCAGCACTAATTCAGCCTGGCATAGCACGATATGAAGCTCAGTTCTTCTCTCACCTGCTTGGTTACTGAAAGAAGAGGTGAGAAGAGGGCCCAGGACGAATTGGTGATTATTCTTACCACAGTGTAGACATCTGTCCGTCTTTGTCTGGTCCAAGATGTAGTGACAGAACAACTGGAAAAACACTTTAAAAAGTGACTTAACTCATACATCAACTGCATTTTGGCATTAAAATGATAAAATAATAGGCATCCCTAAGGTAAATGTCTAGTTTCGACATTTGGAAAATTCTCACATGTGTTCTGTCATTTATTTATTCATTAGATATTTACTGCTAGCTTCACTGCTGCTTCAGTTACTGCCAGGCTGTATGAGTAGTGATCACTGTGTTCAGAGGGTTCATAGACTAAATGATAAAGGTGCTTGAATAATGCTTGAGAAAAATGGGAGATGATAAAACAAACCTGAACATTATTGGGCTAATTAAATATTAGAAATATTGACTGGAGCAAAGAAAGACAGATTTCTTCTTTAAAGACAAAAAATAGGTCCCCCCAACAAGCTTCCCTCACTCCTATGTTTTACTGTTGCAGTTTTTCAAGGACTAAGTCAGATGTAATGGTGTGGAAGCCAGCCATGATACAGTTTCCTGAATGCTGCCGACAGTATGATTTGCCCCCAGAGTCAAAATTGCCAAGAGAAACCAGTTTTCTAAGGGAAAATCCCACCCTGTCATCATGATTTAATGTGGCAAAAAATTCTGAGTTGTGTTTTACTGGATTGCCTTTGTTATTTCAAAGAGGTCATGCCATTTCTTGGTCTTCAATAGCCAGATCTTTTAAATTCACGTAAAATTAAAATAAAGAATCTCAGGCTTCATAATGTGGAGGAAGGAAATGTGTTATAAAATAAAATAATTGAAATGGCAAAACTCCTCCAACAGGAACAATATTTACATTCATATGATCTTTATTAAAAAATGCCACTTCATCATCTATCAGAAAAATCAAAATATATTTTTTCTGTCAGATTATTTTGCTAGAATATCACACTAACTTCTTTTAACTATTTCTGTCAGTGGAAAAATAACAATGAAAACAAAAACAATATTTTTTCTGTACCCCAGTATTGTTTGCATAGCTGCTGGAGTCTGAATATTTGAATTCAGACCACAGAATTCTAAAGTCTGAGAATGTCAGGGGGGAATGGCTCAGGTTTGGGTCTATGTGTGCTCAGCAGTGGTTCTGCTTCAGAGCAGATGCTCCAGGGGGAGAAGGGAACAGATGCAGCTGTGGAGAGGAGTCAGCCTCTGCTCTGGGACACCATTCCTCATAGCCGGGGCTAAGCTGGTGTATCTGGGAGCCACACAGCATTCCAGTGCAGTGGTTCAGTCATTATTAGTGAGTGTCATTGTGCCCTGATTGCAAGCACTCAAGTGTTCAGAGGGAGAATCATGAAAAACAAATGGAGAAAAACAATACACAGGAGCCTAATATCTTTAAGCGGGTAAATTATCTTTTCCTTGAGAAAGCAGAAAATGTTAATGACTAAGTCTGCCAAGACATTTTATAATAGAGGTAAATAAAGAAACAAAAGATTGTTCTAGTACTTTTGTGAGCAATTAAAGCATGTCATTCAGTACCCTGAATGAAGCTGGGAACACTGACATAAATTTAAACTATCATAAAAAGTGCAATTGGGCTTGATTTTTGTCTTTATGAAAAATATTTCATAACTGCCGATTTTTTATTTGTGCACTAATATTTGATTAAATTTTTCTACAGTATATAACATTAATGTGAAAATGAGTTTTATTTCTATTTCTCTTCTATCTTTCTCTCTTACAACTCATCTTACTGGACTATTAGCCATTGATGCTAAATTTGGTGAGTCAAAGTTTCTTTTGTTCTAGGTAATAAAATAGTTATTAATTTATAAATTTGGATTGGGTGGGGGTAGAATTTGTGAAATAAGGACCTGCCAAACTGTTCCTGCACCCAGCTATGTTATTGGTGAAATGGTGAAAGGCAAATGTAAAAGTCACTTTCTGAAGTCACAACGAAGTAGCCTTGATTGGCAAAATAATTTTCCTAGATAGATATATGATAAAATAGGTCTAACTGTTTTCTGAAAGAGCTCTTTTTAATGAGAGTAAAAATTCTAAATCATATAAAACACTGTATTATAGTTTAATTGGCATCACATTTTATTTCCAAGTGAAAATATAAAATAAGGTCCATCTTACAATCAGCAGTCTTTGCTTCAATGAACTATGACAAGTGCTCATTAAATAAATGAAATGGTATGATGAGAACATAAAGGAGAAGTAGACTTTTTAAGGAAATCAGACAAAAATTCCCTGAGAAATTAACTTTTGAGGTGAAATCTAAAAAGAGGGCAAGGATTCAGGGGGTGAATGAAAGAGAGAATGTCTAGGCAGAAGGAACAGAATATGCAAAGATCCCATGACAAGGAGAAACATGGCACCCAGGAATGTATAACTAAGTGAAGAGTGGTCACATATCAGCCCCATTTCAACATATGTTCAAGATTTAGTTTCCTAGAAGCCTAAGTGCCTGTCAGTAGATGAGAGGATGAAAAAAGCTATGGTGCATTTACACAATGGAATACTATACAGCAGTAAAAAGAAGAATTATTTACCTTTTGTGACAACGTCAGAGGAATAGAAACATGGAACAGACTGACAGCTGTCAGAGCGGAGAGTAAGCAAGGTGGGCTGTATGAAAGAATGTGAAGGTATTAACCAAAGAACATTTATGCTTGATAAATGGTAATGGACAATGATGGGGGCATTGACTGATGGATAGAGGAATGTGGGGCTGGGTGGAAGTGGGAAGGGGGAAAAAGAGCAGGAACAACTGTAAAAACATAAAAAAATCAAAAATTAAATTAAATTAAAATTGTTTGTTCTCTAGTAATTAAAAACAGACCCTTCCTTTACACACATTGAAAATATACTGAATTTCTAGAACTCTCATCTGGTTTAGAAGTGGATATCATTTCTTTGTATCACATCTTACTTTTAGTTTTAACTGGAAAAGGAAGTCTGAGCTCATTGATGAGAATGATATTTAGCACTATCTTTTAAATATCTGCATACGGAATTTAGTTTATTCAATACAATTTCATAATGACAGCTTCTATGAAATTGAATAAATACTATTTGATTATGAATCCTACTACAAAATAGGAAAACTGGTTGAATCACTGTATAACACAAGTTAAATCATAATAAAATAATTTGAGTTTAAGTTGAATATAATAATACATACATCTTCATATTTTTCTTTCTAATACAGTAAACTAATTACTTTCTGAAAACATTTGTATAATAACACTCATAAAAACCATAAAAGTACTCCCTGGCTGGCATAGCTCAGTGGATTGAGTGCGGGCTGTGAACCAAAGCATCACAGGTTCAATTCCCAGTCGGGGCACATGCCTGGGTTGCAGGCCATGGCCCCCAGCAACCACACATTGATGTTTGTCTCTCTCTCTCTCTCTCTCTCCCCCTTCCCTCTCTAAAAATAAATAAATAAAATCTAAAAAAACCCATAAAAGTATCGTGTTCTATGAACTTCAAAAACATACATGATAAACATATATATTTAAGATAAATTTTTAAAATTCTGAATACAGGTTTATTTAAATGTGCTTTACTATAATGTCAAAGAGTGTTTATAAATTTTACTTTTAGATTTTCCAGTCATCATTCTTTATTTTAATATTATTTTTAATCTTCTGTACTTCTTTTTCCTGCTTATTATTTTATTCTCTGGTGATTTGAAAAGTAAATATATAGCCTGTTTTAATTCTCTTAGAATTTTTATTTATAATTTAAAAATACAGATCATTCTCTAAGTATATTATCACATGTTATAATAGTGGTTGATATCCCCTTTCTATAAGATGAGGAAATTATATTCTTTTTTATTGATGCCTTTCCAGCTTCTGAATTTTTGTTCTTAGTAACTGCTCCTATTTTTACCTAGATTATTTTTCCACTGATCATATTTTTATAACTACTTTACTTTTATTGTAAAGATCCATTAGAATTCCCATTACTAACCTGACCCTTTTTAGTCTTTTGACTTTTCTAATAAACAAAACATTTAAATGATAATAGATAATGGAAAAAGAAACTAAAAAGTGTTGCTATTTTTGTCTAGTGTTTTCTGGCAAAGAAAAATTGATCACTTATTTCTAATCATCTTTCTCTACTATTTGGGTTATTAATATTTTCCACTATCTTGTTCCAGATTTGATGAACCTGCTAGCATTGCTCATAGAGGTCTTGGAGATTTATTTGTAGTACCTTTGGTAAAGGACACAAAAAAATAGCAAAGGGAGTGAATAATCATTGATAGTTTTGATGTCAATAAGAATTTAAATCACAGGTTGACTTAAAAAAATAATGCACATTTTATCATGGAAAAGATCAATTTCAGTAAAGTTCATCAGACAATTTTTGTCCTAAACAAACTCAGTAATCAAGTTAAATTTGAAATTTGTAGATGACTTCCTTCTGCAAATTGGCAACACTCACTAAAAACAAAAATTATGAACTTGAGGTCATTCAATGCAGTTTTGGTTCCATGAGTCCTTGTTACTCATGTATTCACAATATTTTTTTATGTTGAACACAGATTCACATTATACCAATATTAAGGGGGAAAAAAACCTCTTTTTGGCTTTTTTTTTTTCACCTTTAATAAGATGCTTCTACTTACTGGCCATTATGGTGTTACCTCCAGAGTCAAAAATCTCTGATTATTCTTTTAAATTTATTTTAGAGAATGCATTTTAATCTTCAAGAATAATTTTTTAACCCTTGAATTTTATTTTGAGATTATATTTGCTGTGAAATTATAACCTTTTAAAACCCAACATTTCTATTTTTTTTTATTTTGGATTATCTCAGATTCAATTGCAAGGTACTTTTAAAATTATTTTCATTGGGCAAAAGAGAGCTCCTATTATGTAGAATTTCTCTCGATTAATTCCTCAAGTGATTGAAAACTTGGATGTATGGAATTTTGTGTCATGCTGGTTTCTTCACTGAGTATTCTATAGACATTGTTAAATCTTCTGCAGTTTTGGTTATAGAATGGACATTTGAGCAAATTTGATTTCTACTGAGGCAAATATTTATTTTATTCTGATGCCAAAGGATGTTTTTCTTAATACATTCAATTCAAAAATTTAACCAGGGTAAATCTAACACTTACCAGGATTGTAAAAATTTAAGACCAGCGTGTGCTGTGCTCTTTATTTATGTGTTTACTCTTTCACATACAGTTACAACTTCCTGCTTACTAGTTTCCTCACCTAAATAAGCTTTTTATCTCCTTAGCTACATTGAGGGTGTCATTTAAATCCGATATCTTTAGCATATTTCACAGTACTGGGAACAATATAGCTCTCAATTAATGTTTGTTGAAGGACGGAGTAAGCAAGCAAATGAAATCTCCCTTCAAATTCCAAAATTAAACAAAATTTCTCTAAATGAATTCATTGCAAGCCAACAGATACACATGAATAAGAATGAGAATTGAGTCCACATATTTTTAAGAAATTTTGAGTAAAAATAAAATATTGTAATAAATATTAAAATTTTGTTCCAAATAACCCATTAAATATCACTATTATGATTGATTTCCAGTTCATTTATGTTTGTTAACATGTATTGACTCTTTTTCGTAAATGCTTACTTCATTATGTGATTGGTGATTTTTGATGGTACCATTATTTCCAGAGGGCACTCTCTTTACTGGGAATCATATACATGATTTTTAAATTTATCCCTAAAGTGGACAAAATTTGCTTTAAAAAACTGAGAATAAAACTCCTAATCTCCTAGGTACATTCTGAATAGGCTTGGGTTCAATTTCCCCCAGGTCACTCTCTCTCACCAGAGCTGTGGTAGATGACATATCACAGGAGAACCAGCAGAGAATGCCTCTGTTTCTGAGTTTATATAGAGGCTTCTTGCTTTTCAAGGCATGAAGGCCTCATCTTGTATCCTTATTTGGA
Organism: Tonatia bakeri; assembly: GCA_004024845.1. NCBI lineage: Eukaryota > Metazoa > Chordata > Mammalia > Chiroptera > Phyllostomidae > Tonatia > Tonatia bakeri. Next base: position 56,725 of record PVIA01007605.1, on the reverse strand, counting down.
CATCAAATCCCATGATCCAACCCCACAAACTTTAGATCTATTTTGGAAAACCCGAAGGCCACCTGACTTTGGCTCTGCATTGAGTTTGTATTCCTGCTTCCTTAACAATTTTCTTTTTTCCCCCCTTTTGCACATACCCATATAATCTTTAATAGTTTCCCTTTACAATGCATCATTATGTATTTGGGGCAGAACTTCACTCTGGCATATTGATATATGCTCATCTTCGTACTTCCAGTGCCTTCTCAAGTCTGTGGACCATAGTAGCTTTTCAATTATCTGCAGAATTATGTACTAAGTGAATAAAATACACTAAGTGCTGATGCTTGATGAAAGCATGGAGAATAAGCATCAAAATGGCCTGTCTTACATGATCAGGAAAAAAAATAGTAGAAAGGAATAATGGGAAGGATGAGAGTATAAAAAAAGCAGGCAACAGAGCACTAACGAATAACTTCTGTGATTTGCAAAATTTGCCTGAGACCTGACTTCTGTAGAGAAATAAAACAAATGTCACCATTATGACCCTAGGGCCCTAGTTCTGCTGTGTTCTCACTTTGTTTGTTTCATTATATTAAGCTTCTATAGCTTCACAAAATATACACTATAAAAATCCTGCCAAAAAAAAAAAATGAAGGAGGATGTCACTGAAAATAAATAGTGAAAATGCCATCTAATGCAAATTTCTGGTAGCAAATTTCCCTCCATGATACCCCCAGCTTGACAAATTTGGATCATACTGCAGATGTATAATTTTTTTCCACAGTAATGTCAGTTTTCTCCCAAATAGAAACTATGTGTTCACCAATTTCCAGATGTACAACTCCCTCTGGTTAATTCTTACAAAAATGGCTTTCATTGTTAAAAAAAAACAAACAATTTAAACAAGTGTCTTTGTGTCTTTATTGTTTCATTGGAGAAAAGGCAGTTTATCTACCCGAACATACACTGCCTTCTCAGAATAACTTGTGGCAGCCCAGCTTTTTTTTTTAATCTTCATTTGCTAAATTTAGTATGAACAGTAGGATAATCCTTACTAGGAAAGTGGATTATAAAGATAAAAGAAAGAAGCATTAAGTTCCTTCCCCAACCAGTTCCAAATGTGCCTTTATGCCTATATCATCCCATAAACACCAGGGCAATTGCACCAGCTGCTCTTGACTCTTGGAGGGCATGACATTTCCTCTCATTCTGGCACCAACCACCACCCCAAAGGAAAGAAACTCACAAGGCAGAGGTAGACAGGGGGAGTTTCCCTGGGACTACAGGTAAATGCCAGGACCTGAGAGCTCTCTGCTGAAAGTGAGTTCCTAGAAACATAAAACGGTAAAATATAAAAAGACACTAAATCTAGACATAAAACCAGTCTTTTGGACATTTTTGTTACATTCTTTTGATATTTTAAAAGTGTGGTATCCAGAACTCTTGGTAACAATGATTAAATGGGAGTAAGGCAAAGAAAAAGAGGAATTTAGTTCCCTGAATGAACTATACGGCTTATTCACTCCTATTAGTATGGGCACTTACTCTTGTGTTACTGTATTTCTGTACAGCTAAAAACATGTATTGGCAATGCTAACCTAGAAACATCATTAAGAACCATCAAATATGAGATGCACACCTGCTTTATTTTAAGTTTTTATTTCACTCCATCCAGTGGTAAGGTTGGACATTTTCTTACTCTTAAAACAAACATGGAACAAAACTCCGTTCCCATAAAAGGATGTGAAGTGCTGTCCGGAGCATCATCATCCCAACATTCTTGAACACTGGCCACAAATTACTGTGCTACTGTCTTATACTGTAAAAGCACAAACAAAATCAAAAACAAGAAACAAATAAATAAACAGGAGTATATCCTTCCAAGTTTAATGAGCCAAGTTTAGATGGCAATTGCCCAAAGGGGCATCTGTATATTGTTGTAACTGAATGAAAGTGGAGGTTCAGGAGTCTGTTTCCATACAAGCCAAATTTTGTGAGGCAGAGGCTGGTGGAAAAGGAAAGAGGTTTTATTCAGGTGCTGTGAGATCTGGGTGATCTGGGAAAATGCCAGACTCCTGTCTCAAAGCCCACCTCCTCAGCAAGACCAGGGCAAAAGTCAGTGTCCAAACTTTCTGCTTCATTTAAAGTACAGTTTTCTTGGAGCCAGCAGGCAGTTGGTAAGCAGTCATAGTCCCCATCCAAATAGCTTAGCTTGTTCCTGCTGCTGTTCATTTTAGGCTCTCTCCTGAAGCCTGCATGGTGGAACCCACATGGCAAAGGGCCATGCAGCTGCTAGGGCCTCAAGGTTGCATACTCCTGGAAGAGTATATGAATGCACCAGTGAGTACATCATTAGGTGAGAAAGAGAGCAAGTGACTCCCTCCTGGAGGCAAGGGCCATGAGGCTGCCGGGGCCACAGAGTTGCACGTTGCCAGGCATCAGAGCACATGAAAGCATAGATGAATACATGACCAGATGGACAAGAGAGAGAGGCTCCCTCTTGGAGGACATGGACCGCCTGGCTGCTAAGGTCATGTGGCCCTTGGAGAGAAAAAAGTGAGTGCACCGAGTGAGTGCAGGTCAGAAGACAGAGAGAATCACGAGTCAAAGAGCCTCTCTGTTCTCCTGGGATTATATCTACTTGGGCTTGGGATAGACCAGGTGTTTTCTCAAAATGACCAAGCAACTTCCTAATTTTTACATACTTTAGCTGAGTCCACCTCTCAATCAATCTCTTCTTTCCCCAAGATAAATTGACAAGTCTCTTTGGGCTAGCACCTCCCCCTGCATCATTCCGACTATGATACATGTGCCTGCCTTCCCCTGGTCCACCCCCAGTCTAGTACCAGAATGGGAAGAGGGGTTTTTCTCTATTCAGTTATCTTGTTAGCTCTTTGCATGTTTGTGTCCTATACACTGATAGCTCTACCTTTCAGCATACTCAGTAGAAGAACCTCCTCCTGCCACAATCTTAGCCAATGGGGGGAAGTACCTGGAGCTCTCAAGAGACTGTCTACCAGTAATATTGTAGCAATGTTTTGTCCTTTCACAGATACTTCAAATCTTTGCTGATTCTATCACACGCCCCACCTCCCCTGCCCCACCTTGTTCTGCAGTGAAACCCTGAGACTGGCTGGCTATGTGCTGGTGAAGGGAAAAAGATCACAACCCACTGAGTCCCCATCCAATACAATGAAACCTTCTATTGGCACCTATTGTCCTCTCTAAAGCAGACAGATGAAGCTTCAGAAAAGTTTTTGAGACAACCAAAATTTAAATCTTAGCCCTGACACTCATAAGATTTGATGCTGGTTATTTAATTTTTTTAAATTTCTGCTTTTTTTAATCTGTAAAATGAGTAAAATACCTCCTGCCATTTCTTCCTCAAATGTGATTGTTCATTTATTTGTTTGTTTTTGCCACAAGAGTTAGATAACATGTATGAAAACTTTTTTGCTTACAGAAGTGAGATTTTCCTACTTTGGGAAAGTTTATACTTGGTATATACAGCTAACATTTAGAACTCCCTCTATACCAGATACTGCTCTCTATGATTTAAATGTTTAACTCATTATTTCTCTCAATAATCATACAGTAGGGATGATTATTTTCTCTACTTGCCCAATCAGTAAACTGAGACACTGAAAGGCTAAGTAATTCATCAGTGTTGTTAATCCTTATACTACCTAAGTTTTAATGATGCTACTAATTGAACTGCCTCCCTATGTATATTATTAGAACAGTGAATTAGAGTCTAAATTGGCTAAGCTATAATATTTTGAGATATACACCCTCAAAATACAGTCCAAACCAATCTCAGAAGAATGCTATAATAGAGACACCAAGGTTTCTGTTGTCCACACGGAAACAATGAAATCTAGCCATGGGGAGACAAAGCCTCATGAGAGTCACCTGTTCCTGAATAGACCATAAATGTAAGAGGTGGGATCTTTTAGTCTTTATCACTTTGTTAGTATTATTATCATAGTCCATGGGAGCAACAGCAGGAAAAGAGGGTGCCAAAGAAAAATCTGGAAAATTCTATTACACCACATCCTATTAAATGTGTTACAAAATCTTATAACAAAATTGAGCAAGGAAAAGCTCAGAATAGTAACACTATTATTAAATTTCATATATAATCTGTAAAAAAGGTTCACATAATGCTTTAGAGCCATCCTACCCATTATATACTGCCTGACTCCAACACCAAGTCCTTTCGAACTGATCATAAGTAATAATGACATCAACAACACTTTTATGGAAAGGCAGAAATTTGGGTGCGTTCATGCGTGTATCGTGTGGTTTATGTTCCTCCCTTTAGCTATTTTCTCTCCTTTCTTCTTATTATTTCTTAGAGGTTTTATAGTTGCTTCCCACTTAACTATTACCTATTTGCAAATACTAGTTTCCAGCATTCATGTCAGTTTCCTGTGGAATAGATGACATTTGGGGGCCATATAGTACATTTGTTCTGTCTAAAAACAACTTTTATTAACTAACAATTTCTGTGTACCTAGACATACATAGCTGGGTACCTCTGGGCTGGGGCTCCTCACAAAACTGCAGTTCAAGGTGTTAGCAGGGGCTTTAGTCATTTCAAGGCACAAATGGGGAAGGATCTTCCTCCAAGCTCACTCCCATGGTTCTTGGCAGTATTTACCTCACTGTGTGTTATGGGCTGAGAGCCTGAATTCTTCACTGGTTATTAGCTAGAGGTTCTATTCAATTTTTTGCCACATCACCCTTCATATCTCAGCTCAAACATTACAGTTTTCTGGTAAATACCTTGAACATGGAGGTTTTCTAGATTTAGGCCTCCATTCTTGAGATATAGAGGCAAAGTAGTTGAAGGTATTGATAAAATAGGTTAATATACACAGGAAGACAATGGCTAAACTCAAGTGTAATAGAAGATCTTTGGAGATTAGAAGGTCTGGGAATTGAGAGACCACATGTTTAGTGAGTCCTTCATGTGAATGTTGAAGTCATTGTAATTGTTGGCAGGAGTTGAGGTGCACAGAAGCCTTCTGAGAATCAAAGAAAAGGGGTTGTAAATGTTAAAGCAGGGTTACAATATGACGCAGGAAGCAAGGAGAATCCCTGATCTCACCAGAGCCGTATTATATGTTGAGTGTGAGAGATTAAGATGCCTCTGCTTGCGTGGACTGTAGAGAAGTGGAGACTTCTAGGGAGGGAGAGCCTGTGTTATTTTAGTCAAGGAGAAAAACTATATTATTTGAAGTTGTTGTGAATACAGAGGAGTTTCTCTACCATAAAGTATTAATTCCAGAATTGCCCAAACACATTGCCAACTTGGTCAGCCTATTAGAGTAAACCTCCCTCCTTCCATGCTTTGTTTCCCCTGTATTGCCTATCCCCCCATAAAGTCTCACACACACACTCCTTTATCTCAGACTTTGTTTTCTGGGGACACTGAGCTAAGACTAAAGGAAAAGGAAACTTATAAATGAGATTTTTAGCCAAAGAGTATACACACACACACACTCTATGTCACACTCCACATGTAGGGGTGCCTACAGGAGAGGGCAAAGCCAGACCACACATGGAAATGAGGATGTTCATCTTCATACAATTGACATTGACTCATTAAAGGGATGAAATGCTTTTCAAAGCATTTGCATAGTTTGTTCATAGTCCTCAAGGTTACTAGATGTCTTTTAAAATATTTCAATGTTCTCTCTATAGAGAGAGAATTGCATTTTTAAAATAACAATATTAGGACATTATAACAATGAGTATATAATTTATAAGCATAGAAAAATTATACTTCAGTGTATGTATTAGTTAGTTTTTCCAGACTGTTGCAAAAATTTTCTATAAACGAGTAGCACAAAACAACAGAAATGTACTTGCTCACAGTTGTGGAAGCTGGAAGTCTGAAACCAAGGTCTTGATGGGCCAAGCCCCCTCTGAAGATTCTAGAAAAGAATTCTTCCTTGCCTCTACCTGGCTTTCGGTGGTTGCTAAGAATCACTGGCATTTCTTGGCCTGTGCCTCACTCCAAAATCTACTTTTGCCTTCATGCTGCTCTCTTCCCTCGGTGTGTGTCATCTGATTTATAGTCCATGCGAATCCAGTTCCACCTTAACTTGATTACATCTTCAAGACCCTATTTCCTAATGAGGTCCCCTTCACAGGACTTTAGCATAGTCTTTTAGGGAATGCAGTCTAACCCACTATACAACATTACCAAATAGTTCTTGGAATTTCAACACTAATTTCCACAAACCAAAGCATCTAGTACAAAAAGAGGATAAACAAACCTTGAATATTTTTTATTCAGGTAAACTGACAAATCTCATGATCTCAGAGAGTAATCACTTAAAATAAGTTATTTCTTTAAGCTAATTTGGCTAAGCTAGTTTTTTTTTTTCATTAATTTGCCTAACCTTTAATTGTGATATTCTCTCTGTTCAGAAAGTATTGTACGATAATGACTGAATGCATATGGACAAATTTAGATTAGACACATACTCAACCTTGGTGACTTTTTTGCTTTGCTTTTTCTGTTCACACTTCTGGATTTAAAGACACTGTAGGGGGCTGAGCAATTGAGGAAAAGAGAGAGAAGAGGGGCAAATACATCAGAGCTGTTTTCCCACTTCAAATGACTTGATTCTGAGCTTCCCACTGGCTCAAGGTCCTCTGAGGTGGAAGGCTTAACATCCAAACAACATGGAAGAGCACACTGTGAAACAATACCCTGACCTCCTTACCATAAACACCACAGAGAAGAAAGAAAAGGGGATTTTTCCATGTTGGCAAAGGACTTTGGTACAAAGGATGTGTGAAAGCTAAGACACTTTTCCCCCTGGCCTTCGTCACTGCAGATATGTGCTGTCATGTAGACTGGTCTCTGGTTTGAAATGTGAGAGCCTCTGAGAGCTGTTATACACAGAAGGCACAAAAGCAAAATGCATTAAAAATCTGTTTACATAGCTAATTTAAATACATCTTAATTTTTGTTAAAACACCTACCACTTTTTAATATTTTAAAACCATTTCTGAGCCCTAATTTCTGAGGAAATATGAATGTGAAGTTAATTTATTCTACATAAAAAAAAGTAACACTGAATTTTGAATGTCTTCATCCTTAACTCTCTTTATTCTCTTTGATGATATTTTCCTATTTTTTATTAATAATTTATATTTCTTTTTGAAATTTTGACATGACACCATTCCTGTTGTGTTTCTCTACACTTTATCACCAGAATCCTTCTCCACATCCCAGTTAATTAAAAAAATTAATTGCATTCAGTCATTAACTCACAGGTGTCCTTAACCCCATTTTTCCCATCATTAGTACATTTTGTCAGCCAGGATTGTCACATATTATGGAATTAAGGAACATTAAACCTTATGTCATTTCTCAGCTGACTCTCTTCTTCCAATACACAAAACTCATTTTTTCCATTGGCTTTAAAATGGAGTACTAGTATGTCTACACTCCGCTATCAAATTAATTATTTTTGGTGCATGAATATTTATCTGCAAGCACAAGTATTTGATCCCTAACAGTCATGTCCATAATATCTTTCTCGAACAATTTTGGAACCTAAAAATGAAAGCCCCTTAAGATCATTTCTCTGTGTACAACTTTGCCTTTACTATTCTGGCTTCATTTTCTTTATCTGTAAGATGAATGATTGGAATAATTATTCCAATTCAGGAGTTTATACCTTTTGTCATCTTTTAAACTTGGCACCAGATCTAATTGCTAAGTGCTATTTTAAACTAATCCTATACAAATTCAGTACAAAATTCTATTTGATATAAGGACATAAAGGATGTACTGCTTCATCTCATGATTTATAATCTACCTCAGATATTTTAAATTAAAAAAATTATAAAAATAAATTGAATAAATAAAAATATAGATTTTTCCAAAAACAACTTAAGAACTTTTGTTTATGCTCTGAGCTCAACTGCTGGCAATGCTGCTCTAAGTGAACTAGTCAATACAACTTTCAATGTGAAACAAGTCAGTGATTTTTAACAGTAATAATCTAAGAGTGACAGGCTATTTTATTTTTATAAAGTCAAGTGGAAAAGTCATTTGATTAAACAATCTTCACAAGAATGTTGGTGGCATACTCTACTGTATAAATAAAGAATATCTACACAGTTTTTCTTCTCCTTGTATTATTTGGAAAGAGAAATCAGAGAATTTTAGACCAGAGGAGAAAGGGAAAATGTCAACCCTTCTGGCTGAGGAGGAGATGTGTAGTGCTAGGAATACAATAAATAGATAAAAATAGAAGGAGGGCTGTTCATTATTAGTGTAATGGCTTAAATAAATAATATATGCATGGTGCAGTGTCATTCACAGTAGCTGAACTAAATGCAAAATTTTTATTTTGAGATAAACTGAAGCTAGTAAGATAGTCCAAGTCTGATTAGTATTAGTATAGGATTAAGGATAATAAATATCCAATTCAGATCTGGATGTATGAATTAAGTCTACATGAAGATAACAAAAAAATGAGAAAAATGTTTAATTCTACATATTTACTTAAAAAACACATATCTTGCTATATAGTAAAAAATCAAACTCATACAAAATAGAAAATAAGGACACAAATTATGTTCTTATATTGTAACATTACCTAAGCTCAGTTAATACGAGTTTAGTAGTGTGGTTCTTAATTCAATCAACTGGTATCCTTATAAGAAAAAAAATTTGGACAAAACGGAACACCAGGGATACCTGTACAGAGAAAAAACTGTGGGAGAACATAAGGCAGCCATCTGAAAGCCAAGGAGAGAGGCCTCAGAACTAACCAAATCTGCTGCACCTGACTTTGAACTTACTGTCTCCAGAAGTGTGGGAAAATATTTTTTGTTGTAATTTAAGACGCCCAGTCTGTGGTAATTACATATGACTGCCTGGAAGAGTAATACACCTGAGTAAAAGCCTGAAACAACTCAACAGGAGTTGCTTCAGAAACCTTTTCATTTGTAACATTGCATTGTCAAGATTTAGCTCCAAGAAATGATTATGTCAAGAGATAGCTCTTTAGTTAGCATTGTTTAGGCTTTTTTGGTGATCCATTATTCCACCATTGGGATATGCTACCAGGAAAGGTCCCCTGGCCCTGGATTACCTCTGTTCTGTCTTTCTGGACACCAGTTTGATTCTCTGGGAACTACAGAGGGTCTTGCTGGGCAGCCAAACTTCAGTGGGTATCACTACTGAGAACTAATCCTGCTGAACTTCAGATGATCCCATTGAGCTACCTATCTTCTAGTCCTTTGTGCCACCCAGAACCAAGACTAGGGTGAAGTGACCCTGGGTGTAAGCGCCTCCTGTGATTTTGTACCTTAGTCTTCTTTATCTCCTCATCTGAATTCCAGTGCTGTTTTTGGCATTCTTTCAGAGGATATAGTTTGGTTGTGGGTTCACAGGAGATATTTACAGATTTTATATATATATATATATATATATATATATATATATATATATATATGCACACATATATATAAAATGCTTTGAAAATAAGTGCTACATGAATGATATAAGTGAATTCTTTAGCAGTTCTGGGGAGAGTTTCCTGTGCTTGATACTGTAAAAGTACCTTGATAACATGAAGATCTTTAAAGTTATGATTTTAACAGTGCATGGGTGGAATCTTCAAATTAAATGCTATGAAAAGATGGATAATAAATACCAAAGTATCTAATTCAAAAGCTTCAGTGAAAACATAGGATGCAAGCTTGGCTTTGTACCTACCAGCTCTGTGGCATGGAGCAAATTATAGCCTCTCTGAACCTCTATGTCCTCATGGGTTTATTTAGATGATTAGAAATAACCTATATAAAATGACTTACTTTGGGCTAGGCAAATGGCCTGGAATCACTAAATGGTTCTACATTTATTATCATTGTTTCTTGATTAATGCAAATCTAACCACCATCATCTCAGCAGGCCTAATTTTAAACTCACATGACAGACATCAAAAATCAAAATCGACCTTAGCAATGATTTAGTCCAGTCTCCTCATTTTTCAGAGAAAATTAATGCCCTGAGAAATTAAATGACTTGCCCCAGGTTACAGAGCCAGTTGGTGGCAGTGACAGTGTCAGCCACAGAACATATGATTTCTTACTCATGTTCAGAATACTTTTTGTTTCAGAGAACTTCATTAATAGCAATACACTTGTCTTAATGAACACGTATTTATAAATGTATACTAATTACATGTAGACAGTCAATGAACTGAAATAAATGGCATAATTATGAAATCTAAGTATGATGGCTTTAGTGCTGCACATTCATGCAGGACAATCCAATGAATAAAGCAATTGAAGTTTCTTGATTCTCTCTAACAGATCTAATCTTCTTCGTAAGCTCTGACCCTGACGAATGGGATGGGTTCACGGTGGAGATTTTAACTGGCTAATTAGTAGCATCTCAGACTCTGCATTAAATGTTCTTTCAAGAAAGTGCTTTTCTCTATGGACTGCTGAGTCCCAAAATGGCAATTGGGAATGTGGGGAGGGGATCAGAAGTGGGCTCTTGACTTTGCAGAAATGGCGGAGAGCTCTGGGAATACTGACCTATGCTCCATGATTCTTGCACCGGGTTCTCGGGCACGGTAGAAACTTAGGACTTACTCTCTTCAGGGCTTAGTTGTCCTCCCCTCTTATTTTCAGAAACACCCTCCATCTGGTGCCCGATTAGGCCATGTACACTGTGACTTTGGACGTGTCATGGCTACCTTGCCTCTCGCCAGGGGAGCTCCAGCAGGGCATCTTAGCTCTGGGCTCTATTACCTTCCATCTCCTCCATGGAATACTACCTAAGTGAATGCTAACTAAAATAAACCAGTCAGTGGAAAGACAAATACCATATGATCTCACATATAAGAGGAATCTAATGAACAAAATAAATAATGAACAACATAGAACCACAGGCATGGAAGCATGGAACAGACTGACAGTGATCAGAGAAGAGGGGAGAGTGGCATAATGGTGGAGGAAAGGGGATGGGAGTAGACAAAGAACACCCATGGATGATCCACTGACATGGACAACTGTGGGAATTGACTGCGAGGCTGGCAGCAAATGGGTGGAGAAGGGCAAAAGGGGAAAAATTTTGACAACTGTAATAGAATAACAATAAAAAATGATTTAATAAAAAAGAAGTAAAAAAATTAAGAAATATAAAGGTCATCTATCCTAAAAAGGAATTATCTGAGCATCTTATTGAAAGAACTTGAAAACAGCTTTTCATGCCCACCACCTTTTTGTTTCTAGCTCAGCACCTTATTGCATTCCTCATAGTGCTTAAGACAAGTGGAAAAGAAATCTCATTTGTATTTTTTTGTTCTTTGTTTATTTCCCAATAGATAATGCATGGGACCAGAGACTATATGTTTTCACCATTTTATGCCTAGGACTATATAGTGTCTAGAGCATAGTTGATGCTCAACAAGTAAGGAATTAATGAATGAATAAATATATATTTATGTGCTAGGAGACATTATGAAACTGACATTTTCTTATGTATCTGGATAATTTATAATTTTGAGGATAGTATAAATTCCATAATTAATATAGAAGTATTGCATACAAGAACTACCAAAATCTTGTAATGTGTTTTTTTTTAATTAAACATATTTATTCACTGCCACAAGCAAAGCAATGGCACGAGTTCCTTTTACTGATGAATGGATGTGGAACATAACGAGAGGAGCACTGTTGGAATTAAATTTGTTGAACCCTGTTCCACTCAGCCAGCCCTCAAACTGCAGTCCTCAATCAGCCCACACAATATATCTTAAAAACAATAATCATCCAAGAACAATAATCATTGGAATAAAACTATAAAGTAACTATCAGGTTGTTTGTCTTTTAGTTTTATTTGATTTTTTTTATTTTAATCATTGTTCAGGTGCAGTTTTCTGTCCTTTACTTCCATCCCAGCCCAACCTCCTAGTCCTCCCTATCTCCCTCCCATTCGCCCCCCCCCAGTTTTTGTCCATGTGTCCTTTATATTTGTTCATGTAAACCTTTCCCCTTTTCCCCTGAAATTTCCCCGAATAACTATGAGTTGAAAAATTCATTACTTTTTTAAATTGTGCTCAGGCATCTTACTATAAATAATAACAGGGTCTTCTCTTCCAAAATCCTGTCATGTTTTTATCTGACTTGACGTATTCTTAAAAAATAGACTATATGGCATATATTAAAAGAAAGAAAAAACATTAGAACTTGACTATACTTCAAACTATCATCTTTTTATTCAATTAATGTTCCAATTTTATTACTACTTAATGTTCAATATTTCTGATTTCTTATGTACTTTCTTTTATATAAAACATCTATTATGTCTATTGCACAAAAGTTTTGAAGATTCTCCTAATAAATGATAGTTAATAAAATGTTCTGGGCTATTATTCAAATGGAATAAACATAAAGAAAAATTCACATAAGTAAGATGTAATAGAATTTTTCAACTATATTTGCATTGTAATTTTCATTTAATTGCCCTTTATTAAAAATTAAACCTTTGTTTTTCTCTTATAGCTCAATTGCCTGCAAGTCATTTTATTGTATGGCAGAAAATATTCATTTGTCTGTTTTTTCTTTTTTTTAAAGATTTTATTTATTTATTTCCAGAGAAAGAGAGGGAGAGAAACATCAATGCATAGTTGCCTCTCGGTGCCTCCAACTGGGGACCTGGCCTGCAACCCAGACACGTGCCCTGACCAGGAATCAAACCTGCAACCATTTGGTTCACAGGCTGGTGCTCAATCCACTAGGCCATACCAGCCAGGGATATTTTTTTTCCTTTAATTAACCATTGCTTTATATGGGTTCTAGATTTATGGTTTGGATGTTGAAACAACAGATTTTACATGTGTCTGGTTGCATTGGAAGTTAACAAATGTAATCACTCAGTTATAATTTAGTTTTCTCAGCATTTAAGTTTCAGTGGTGTTTTCTTCTTGTGTTTTTCTGTCCCTGTAACCTCCCCTCTCTTCCTGAAAATATATCAATGTTATCTTTGTTCCCTACATGATTCAAAAGAACTGAGATATACACAAGTACAAATAACCATATTGAGACAGAGGTTTGTCCTATTATGTAAGAATATTTATTCGTAGAGGAAAATGTTTCACACCCCTGCCTTTTGTTTCAAGCTATCTTCATTCATTTACCTTGTTTGAAAACAGAACATACAAATATTAAATTTTTAATTTTAAACATCAGATAATTTATTTTTATGTTTTTCACTTTTTTCTTTTTTGAGATATAATTGACATATAACATTAGGTAAGTTTAAGTGTACAACATGATAATCTGATACATGTATCTATTGAAAATGATTGCCATAATGGAGTTACTTAACCCCTTCCTCACCTCAAACAGTTACATTTTTTAGGTAATTGAAATATTATTTCCTTTCCAAACCACACTGATTAAAAAGTAAAGAAGTTTGCTCTTTATTTTTTCTCAAAACATATAAACACAATAATTTGTAGAATAACACATCAAATACTAATTTTTTCACAACCTCCCATGGTTGATTTAACTGGAAGATGAGTCTTATTACCTTTCCTCAATGAATGTACAAAATATGGTACTTAGAGGCTCACTCAGCTATTGTTTTATCTGCATCTTTTGTACATTGTAAATTTTGCATATTGTAAAACAACTGTTAATAATATTCTAGTCAGGATTTTTTTAATTCTAGCAAAACATTTTCACAAAATCTTAAAATAGACAAGACTCAAAGTACATTTTCTTTAAAAGAAATTAAAATTACTTACTATACCAAAGCTCTTATGCTATAGGCTATTATATTAGTAAAGTTTCATATTTTGTAAAAGCTCTCACATGTTTGATGAATTCTTCAAATCGTATAAAAATACTTGTAGCCAAAGAGAAAAACCAACCCATCATTTTATCACTAACTGTACAATTGAGACATCAACTAGTGAAGTTAGATTTATCTTTTTATTCTTAAACAATATCTGTATGAGGTTAGTTAAAATCTGAGTATGTCTTATTTATCTCCAAATCTTCCCACCTCCAAATTTTCTCCTACTTTCCTTTTTCAAACTACTCTCCCTTCTTTTTTCTAATTTTCTTCTTCTTCTCCTTTTCTTATGTCTCCCACCCACCTTTTTTTTTTTTCTTTTGCACTATTTATAGTGAGGAAGACAGCAGCTGCTTGTTCCCTCTGATGTAATGTTTGTTAGTCGAGCTTGACAATGACCTACACTATTCTTACGTTTCGAGTCTTGAGTATAAAGTATCCCCCGTTAGGCTACTCATCATTGCTTTTGTGTCATGTATAGCGTTTGTTAGCTTGTTTCATTTAGCTGTATTTTAACTGAATAAAACTTAATGACATATATAAATAATTAAATGCATTTAATTGTTTTTATTCCCAAATTTTGGACATTTTGTTACTGTTTTAGATGTGATCATGTGAAATTGTTAAATTTTATATAGATTACAACAATTTTAATTTTCCAGCAAAAAATGTAGTTAATACAGAAGCATATTTAAAAAAAGTCAAATTCTGTCCTTATTATCTTTGTTTTCCTTCAGGACATTATTAACAGGTATATACTTCTGTAATATTTTTTTAATATGCATAATGCATCCATGCAAATATAAACACATAATTGTGTAGTTTATGTAAAACTGTATCATGGAATGAATATTGTTCTAAAACTGGATTTTCAAATGAATAATTTTCCATAAATATCTATATGTTTTAATTATTTTAAAATTAAATTCCTAGAACAAGTAATATAGGTACAATAAGTTATATGGATATGACATTCAAATTATTGCTATTATATGCTTTTTGTTTTTAATTACAGAATGGAGAAACAGAGCAAAAAACAGAATTCTAAGCATGGTTCAGATGAAATAACATTAAATTGCAATTTAGGAGATTTATTTGAAATCCCAGAATTTGCTTTTTTGGTTTAAGTTTCTCTCCTTGACAAATGTGGGATGGGGGTAGGAAGATACCAGCATGGCTGATGTCTGCTAACCTGTACCACTACACTTACTGATTCTGTAATAAAGAGTAGACATATAATAGTAGTAGAGGTGATAGCGATAGTAGAATAAGCAAACTATATTGTGCTTTATTAAAATATAATTTTAATTGCTGCTACCCAAATTGGCAGTATTCTATGTAAGATGCCATTTCATTGTTCTTTTACATACAATTCTAAGTCAGTGTGGTGACACTTATCCTCAAAGTCATCAAAAATATAGTCTTCTTTAAAAAAATATTATCCTCACCTAAGAACATTTCATATTTCTTTTAGAGAGAAGGGAAAGGAGAGAGAGAGAGAGAGAAACATCAGTGTGAGAGAGAAACATCAATCGGTTGCCTTCTCATTCATACCCGACTGGAGATCGAACCTACAACCTGGGTATGTACCTTGATGGGGACTTGAACTCACGACCTTTTGGTCTAGGGATGGTGCTCCAACCCACTGAGCCACACCAGTCAGGTATAGACTACTTCTATCCTATTGCTCTGCTGTCCTCAAAAGGAAGCTTCTATCTTAAGATCCAGAAGCCTGTTCCAGTTCCTTGTTCACATGGCTACAGTCTAGCTAACCAAATGAACAAAATGGGAAATGGAATGCTGTCCCATCTCTTTAGAAGCACTGCCCAGAGATTGCATACATACTGTCTGATCTATTTCATTAACCAGAATTTTATCACATAGTAATACTTATCTTCAGGCAAAGATGGAATGTGAAGTATTTCTCTGTGGTTGGCGGAAAAAACCTATTGCATGAAAAGATGAAAATGAATATGGGGACAACTAACATTTCTGTCACATATTGTCATTATTATAAACAGTTTTTTAAGAATTTTGAAATGCTTTAATCTTATTTGATAAAGGCATACCATTTTTAGCTAGGAATGTGTACCTTTTATTACTCAGGAAATCTATGGTTTTATAAAGAAAAATAGTGTACCTAAGAGATTTTTAGGTTAAAAATTAGCTTATCCTCTTTTACCCTGTCATTTTATATCTACGTCAGTTAGAGTTTGACACCTTTCATCCTCTGTGTATACCACCCTACCCCCATTAGTAGACAGAGTGTAATTATAACAGAATTGTACCCCTGTCATTCTTACTTCTCTTGGTTAAACCTTCATTTTGTCTGAGTTTTCCCACCTGTTAAATGCTTACCACAATGCCTGTGGTATTTCTGCAGATAAAGTATAGAAAACTAATACATAAGAAAAAATTAATGACAAATATTAATAATTTAAAAGATGTTATTCTTAAGTAAGTAATTATACTCACCAATTATTTACTGCCTACTATGAGCCAGGCACTCTCGTAGATCCTTTAAGTATCTCATTTAATCTAGTCTTCACAACAACCATGTGGCACATTTTGTAGTTTCTCTACTTAGCATTGAGGAAACCAAGGCTCAAAAGAGGTCAAGTGGTTTACCCAATATTATTTCCACCATGCTCATGCTTTATTATTTCCAAGTTTTCGTGGGGTTTATCCTTTTACACTTTTAAGTAAGACTGGATTATCCACCGGAATTGTTTCACTTCAATGAATAACTATAAAATTATGTAAGATACTCATGAAAGGAAATAGCTAAATAAGAACCTTTTCTAAGACTGGTGATATTAAATTCAAATACTTTGGTTCCTTCTCCTGAATACCATCCTGTCACACTATTTTTGTCTTCACTAACAACTGCAAAAGAACAGTCCTTAAAGCCCACAGCACTCACCTTTAACTTGAACTGTCACCCATCTTAGCCCACCCCTTTGTGAAGTCGGCATTCAAACCCATGTACAGCTCAGCATGCTCTTAGCCTGTTTGAGTGAATGTTGGGGCCTATGAAGACATAAAGGTTGAATTCTCATTTCTGTGGAGCATTATCTTGTAAGGTGGGCAATATTCACTGACATGGAAACCCACAGATGATTTCATCATGCTTAATGACAGTATACCTAGCCAGTGGGTAATTACAAGCCTTCAGTCCTTCACTCTTCATGAGATTAATATTTTTTCAGAACAATAAATTTAAGGTCTATGACACCTTTAAAGTTATGCTTAAATGTGACTCGGTGCCCACTAATGAATGACTGTTGCTGTTTCATGCCTTGCTAAACATATTTGGCTTTTCACGAGCAATAGATTCTGAATGGAGGCTTATTCACAGTAGGTGTTCAGAAAGTATACACATTAATTTTGCAAAAGTTAGCTTGGACTTGTAACCAGTTCTTCAAGGGGTGACATTAACAAAGTTTTGTGATCCAGTCTTGACTCTCATAAATGTTGAGAAGCCAGTGGGGAGAATGTTTTCTCTGTATAAACACCTACTGTTTCTGGGCTTTGTTTCTGACAACACAGTTAAAGAATGTGTCTCTCTGGCCCATTGGGAGATTCTAGAAGACAATGTACTTTTAAAAATTCCTTTTCTGTCTAAACTAATCACAGTAGATTCTATTATTTGCAGCTAAAAATTCTGAAGATATTAGCCAGGAAACCTGCTTTAGAAACTTAGAAAGTGAGATTCATTATTTTATTGGCTCATTTGTTTACTACTTTCATTTATTCATTTTTTCTGCTTTTCTGTTTTTTAATAAATAATTAACTCATTTAAAATGCTTATTTAATAACAAGTGCACACTTGCCATTTCATAAGTTTGCGGGGAAATAAAAAATAAATAAATTACACAGGGAACCTGACCCCAAAGCATTTGTGTAAAGCTGATTCAACCATGCTAGGTGACAGAGTGGCCGTGAAAGCTTACTTTGTTATGAAGGTTCAGAAAAGAGAGAGCAATTAGAGCAAAATAGAGTCTCTTCTTTCAGATAGCATACAGCTGGGACTAAAAGTTAGGAAAGATTTGCACAGAAAGGTGGAGAGATGGTTATCTCTTGGGTAGAGAAGGCATGAAGGGAAAAATATGTGACATATTTGGACAACAGGCACACTTAGTGTTTTTGCACTGAATGCACCCAAATGGGAATGTCCAGGTCACAAGAGCTTTCGGTTATGCACAGGTGCCTTGACTTAAATTTGTAGACCTCGAAGGATTCTGAGAAGGGAGTACTTTAAGAATGGTATTTTTTCGCCCTGGCTGGTGTAGTTCAGTGGATTGAGTGCGGGCTGTGAACCAGGCATCGCAGGTTCGATTCCCAGTCAGGGCACATGCCTAGGTTGCAGGCCATGTCCCCCAGCAACCACACATTGATGTTTCTCTCTCTCTTTCTCTCTCCCTTCCCTCTCTAAAAATAAATAAATAAAATCTTAAAAAAAAAAGAAAGTGGTTAGGAACCCACATTTAAAAAAAATGATATTTTTTAATTTACATACAGGTTTTATTGAGATTTATTGAGGTTTTGTCAGACTGCTCCAGTTTGAGCACTTTTCTTCTATTCCTAGTTTGTTGAGTGTTTTGATTATGAAGGCAATTCAGGACAATTATTCTGATCTCTGCATATAAAAGGAATTAAAAGTGAAGATACTGACAATTTTATATGCAAGTATCAAGGCAAAAATGTGATGACAGTTTAAACCAGAACACAAAATATAGCATTGCCATACATGAGAGAGAATTGAGGAGCAAATGATAAGTACTGGTGACAGAGCTGATGAGGGTGAAAATATGTAGAAAGGTGCCTGCCTGCCTGAGGACCTGAGGTGCTAAATTTAAGAGAACATGGTAAGACAGTGGGTTAAAATCTTAGCTGGACTCTTTCAGATCTAGGTACTCTTGGCCAAGCAACTCAGCCTCTTTGAGGCCTCATTTCCTTAGCTAATAAATATAGTTATAATAAGAACTGTTTTTCTATAAATATTAAATGCATTGTTTTACATGAAACCCTAAACAATGCCTGCATCTAAGTGTTACCTAAAATTATTATTTCAAATTAATCATTTTCTTAGTTTATGAACCACATGAACGTACTGTCATCAAATTGGTATTTCTCAGCCAAAGTGGACATAGAAATAATTTTTTACTAACAATGAAATGAAAAATGCATTGATTCTACTAATTCAAAATATTATTTATCATTAGTGAAATAGAGTACACATTTTTAAATGATGCATTCACATTTTCAGGAAAATAGCTTATTTTCTTATTCAAAACCATGACTATTAATCAGCAGATATCACAAAATAAAGGCTAAAAAGTTTTTAGAAACAGGTATTCAATTAATGGACATAAAATTTGTCTTGATAAAGTAAAAATGTGTCCTATATAAATCTAATCAAACACAATCATCACTAAACTGTCTCGCACTTGCCTAGACATGCATACACCTTCTGAACAATGGAATAAAATACCTTGTTTCCAGGACACTGCTGCACTCAATCAACTTCGGCAGTATTTTATTCTTGAACTTTTATCCAAATCAGAGTAGCATCTAATTAGAGCATAAAATATGGTGATTTCATGAATTATTTTACTTGAAATGGCTACAGTGGTCCTTATTTCAACCTTTTTCTTCATATAGCTGCAGAATAATGTAGAGTAGCACTTAAATAAATATATTTAAATGTTATCCTGAAATAATACTTTTTGAAGTGAACTACATAAAACCAATAATGTCCAAAAGAACAGGCATAGCATAAAATAGAATAAAAGTCAGTTAACTTATCTATAATTTTTACTTTAACTTATATATATATATAAATTTTTACAAATCACTGATGTTATGAGTCTAAAAGTCTCACATTAGTCTAAGATTTAATGAGTGTAACTTGTTTTAATCTCCTTGATAATGTTTTCTTCTCTATCTGTGGAATATATCATTTGTATTTTGATAGGGAGTGTGTTGAAACTATAGATTGCTTTGTGTAGTATGGACATCCTAATGATGTTAATACTTCCAATCCATGAACATGGTATGTTTCCATTTATTTGTGTCTTCCTTAATTTGTTTCTTTTATTGAATTTATTGTTGTTCAATTACTCCCCACCCCCCAGCCCAGCCAAACCCACCTCCCGCCCTTGCTTCCACCCTCCCCATTGGTTTTATCCATGTGTCCTTTATAGTAGTTCCTGAAAACCCTTCCCCTTATTATCCCCTCCTACCTCCCCTCTGGTTAGTGTAAGATTATTCTTAATTTCAATGTCTCTGGTTATATTTTGCTTGCTTTTTTCTTTTGTTGATTATGTTCCAGTTAAAGGTGAGATCATATGGTATTTGTCCCTTACTGCCTGGCTTATTTAATTTCTTTCTTCATTGTTGTGTCATTTTCTAAATACAGGTATTTTACCTCCTTGGTTAAGTTTACTCCTAAGTATTTGATTTCCCTTGTTGCTACAATAAATGGGACTTTTATTAATTTCTGTTTCTATTATTTTATTGGTGTACAAAAATGTCATCAATTCCTGAATATTGACTTTGTAGCCCTCCATTTTTTTCAAATTCATTTATTAGGACTAGTAATTTCTTGGTGGAGTCTATAGGTACAGGGTTTTCTATGTACACTATCATGTTATCTGAAAACAGTGACAGCTTTACTTCCTCCTTTCCAATTTGGATATCTTTGGATTCTCTCTTATATATTTAAATATTATTATACATTTTTTTTGCAAAATTCAATAATAAATTTAATCATAAAATGCCTGTAATTCTAATGATATGGTGCCTTCTACAGCCAGCAGGACTAAAAGTTAGACCTAAATTTTGTTAAAAGCAACCATGTTAAAGAAGTGATTCACTAAGTATATTATAATTTTATTACCTTTGTGTCTCAGATTCTAGAAGTTTTCTATGAAGACCCACCAAAGGGCATACCAGTGATAATGCAAATCAGAATTCTGTCTCTGCAGTGGTAATGAGGGTCACCTCACATGTCATTGCAGTATCTCCAGCATCACTTTTGGGGATTAAGTTCAATTGAAGTGAGACATCAAAAGATGTGAGATGTGTTCATGGCATTTACTTGTCATCATCTTCAATGCATTGTTATTCTATACTTAAATACAAAGGCTTAAATTTACTTGAACTATGCTCAGATGTATAAAGAAAAAGTAACTTCTTTATTAAAGTCATAATAAATATTTTGAACCTTCATTTCAAACCTCCTGAACTTCAGAATATGGAAAAATCTTATTCGATATATCATATAGCCTTGGTTCAATACAATAATAGAAATCATCACCTGAAATAATATGCCT
Source organism: Tonatia bakeri (assembly GCA_004024845.1). Taxonomy (NCBI): domain Eukaryota; kingdom Metazoa; phylum Chordata; class Mammalia; order Chiroptera; family Phyllostomidae; genus Tonatia; species Tonatia bakeri. The sequence goes on along the minus strand of PVIA01007605.1, from coordinate 35,557 downwards.
AATTTTCTCTTTCTATTTCTCTTCCTTTTCTTACCAAAGATGGCATCCAACACATAAGAAAGGCACTGTACTGGTGGAGAAAAATATCCGCTGCTGTTGTTAATCATTGTGACATTTTCTGATCACTTTAGTCACCTCCATATTCATATTTATCTAGCCCTGTCTCATGAGTGTTTACCTTATTGCTATTTTGGTTTCAGTGTAATGTGTAGCCTGTTCCCACCGCTTTAGGCTTTGTCAGAACCTGGTCTTTATATTCAGGTAAGGTAACTCAGCCTTCTAAGATTCGTAAGTGACAAAAGCTGCTCTATTACTTCACTGCACCTTCTGTCTAGCCCCTCGCCAACATGTTCTCTCATCAGCCTCTCCAGTGCCCTCGCAAGGCTCTGACTGCTTACCATGCACCCGGTCCCCAAGGGGCCTATGAGAACCTCAGAGTCCCATTCATACAATACAGGAAAGAGGTACAGTTTAAGACAGCTAAACATTTTTTTTCTTTAACTATATTGAAATGCCAAGATCACTTGTTGTAGAGGTATTCCCATGTTCATTTAGGGGCAGGATTTGGGGGTAAAATTTGAGGGAAATGAGAAGCTAACATTATAGGAAATGTCCTTAAATCCTAAATCTTATACGGTACAAAGTACCCTTCCCTTTTTGTTTTTCTCAACTTTTTCTTTTTAATATGTCTTCCCTTTTCTAGGTAAAAACCCACAAAAAAAGCAAAAATCAAATCTATCCATTTAATCTCTCCTTATCTTGCATCTCTTATTCTTCCCATTCCTATAATTTTTAGTACCAAGAAGAGCAAGAATCTCTTTTTTTTATGCTTTATCATATCTTCCTGCCATTTTCTTCCACCTGTTGTGGTCCTATTGCAGATCCCTGTCTCAACACAAGGCAGCACTGTGCATCAACTAGACATACATGAAATCTAGGAATAACCTTTGATATCTCATTTTTCTTTTATCTCGACACCCAAGAAATTTGAATTCTTCCTTGTTAAGTATCTCTCAGTTTTATCCATGTCTCCATTTCTATTGCCTTCAATATATTACTCCAAGTAATCATTATTTTCTGCCCATACTATTGCAGTAGTCTCCTGACTGTTCTTCCTGCATCTATGTTTGTCTGTTGCTAATTCACCTGTATTTTGAAGCTAAAGTGCTCTTTAAATACCTCCTGCTCTTTGAGACTTTTCTTACCTAACTTTGGTCCTGCTTCATACTATTTCGCTCCTCACTCTGTGCTGACTCATACGGGCTATTTTCTGTTGTCCTCAGGGCTTTAAGGCCAAAAATTATTTCCTCCATTGTTTCTGATTCACTCTAACTTATCTACAGATCTGAACTCAAATATAATTTCTTCAAGGAAACTTTCCTTAAATACATCAGAGTACATTATGTTCCCCTATTATGGATCACTATAACTTTTCTCCATAGTACAAACTATAGTTTGCAATTATAATTATATAATTTCTCTCTTTGACATCAGATATATTGCAAATCCTATGAGGATAAGAATTGTACCTGTTTGAGTTTTTATTATTGTATGTATTACTTTATTTTTATTAGTCCCATTATCTATTATTCAAGTGACTGGAATATGGTGGATATTTAACAACTATTTGTCAAATAAATTCAGTGATATTAACATTATTTTCAATTTTATTGGATGTTAAATATAAACAATATGGAGAAGTCATAGATGGTAGTAAGTGACAAAAAGCTAATATGCATAAAGTTCCTATGTCAGATATTAATTTAAATATTTTGTTTTCCCAGTCATAAATGTTGGAAAATGGATGGGTTTCTTAAAATATCTCATATTGATCTACACAGAGTTATAATTTGCTTTATACAAGGTATTTTAATGATATTGAAATTAAGCATTTTCATGGTATTTGTATGTATATATATACAAATGCACAGTAGTTGGGTCATGAATATTTAAATATCTATAGGTACTTTTAATTTATGACATAAATAAATATAGAACCAATCCCAGATTCTGTATAATACTAAAACCAATATTCTTATTTATTTTAATTTCCAATTTCTTTTTTTTTAACGATTTTATTTATTTATTTTTAGAGAAAGGGGAAGGGAAGGAGAAAGAGAGGGAGAGAAACATTAATGTGTGGTTGCCTCTCACATGCCCCCCACCAGGGACCTGGCCTGCAACCTAGGCATGTGCCCTGACTGGGAATCAAACTAGTGACTCTTTGCAGTTCGGCGCTCAATCCATTGAGCTACACCAGCGAGGACCAATTTTCTAATTTCTCATTAACAGTAAACTTCTTAAGAAAAATAATTATATTTAGTAATTTAATTGATTTATTATCACTAATTGTCTCAGAGATAGCTTTGAAGTACGTGACGAGGTATTCAAGTTATTTCAAATCTTAATTAAAATAGATTTGACAGTTGCTAATAAACCTTTATTAGATTATCATCTCAAAATTCTATAATAAATTGACATTTTTTTTAATGGTGAGACTGGGAAAAATTAGTGAATAAAAATATTTTTTTGTAAATGACTCTACAGGTAAGTCACTGTACTATTTTCAATTTCATTAAAATATGTTACCTTTAATTTGGTGTAACATTAAAATATAAAATAAGTATTTTTGAAGACTTTCCCAAGTAACTGCAATTGAGATGTATTCACATTTATAAGGGTATTAAAATGGTGATCTGTTAATTTGAAAAAATATGGATGGCTATATTTTGAAGCTTCAAGGAGGCAGAGATCATGTGTGACAAAAAAATTCAGTTTTATCACTACTTAAAAGATATAATTTTAAAACTTTCCAAATTACTGTTAAAAATTATATTTAGGATATCAAAGTCAGTTTGAACCAACTCAGTTGCATTTTCATTATTTTATATACACACACCAAAATACATAGATTTTATATTAAAGTTAACCTGGGTACATTTTCCAGTTTCCAGATTATATTCAGATGAACCTTTTTTTTTTCCAGGAATGCTTTCATTTATATATTTTAAAGGGTTATACATAAATCTTATATAAGTAAGGATATGATTTTGCTATCTTACAAAGTGTTTTTCCCATTAAAAAAACAAACCAAAAAACAGATGCACCATTGCCTGTTTCACAGTCAGAGCCAATCTGAAATGGCTGATGCTAGCTCAGGGAAGTCATAAAGAGATCAAATGACTTCTGGGCCAATGGAAAGCCCTACTGTCTAAATGCTTTTCAGGCCAATTTGAGGAAGTAATTAGACTTACTGGAAGCTTGTGTGAATAATGCTGCAAGAATAATTATGAACTGTCCAGACATGTTTCTTTCATTGTAGAGCTTATCTATTGATTCTGATGAGATGTATATAAAATTCAAGATCCTGACATTAGAATAGGTGAAATAATGGTGACATCATGATATATCCAAAATTGTGGTTCATTTCTGGAATTAAGTTGTCATTAAGTAAAGAGCTAGCTATTAGTCAATTGAAATATAATCATGTTCTCCTTCTATCTGTCTTTAGGACTCATTTTTTCTTGTTCTAAATGTAGACAAATGACTATAAATCTAAGGAGTTTACAGATAATAATAGAAAGGGCTTTTAAGAACTGAAAATCAATAAACACATGGCAATGGCACGCCATTGTAATGCAATTAGGGGATGTTGTGTGGATGTCTCTGAAGTGCCTATAAATGAATGTGACTTCAGTACTGCTGCCAAATGAGTCCAATGTCCCATAAATGAACTGAAAACCCAGTGCCTGGACTATTGTATCTGCAGTGTTGCTTTAAGATTGCTGCAGTGATTTGCTGGAAATAGCATGGCACATAATACACCATGATGCTGTATTTAAGCCTCATCTCACTCTAATGAAAAATGTGTTCACCATTTGTGAGTGTATGTCACCAGAGTTAGCGTTCAGTGTGACTGGAAAAGATTTAAAGTCTGTTTTATTCAAAGTATGACTCAAAGCTGATTCTGACAATAGTAAAAATATTTATAACAAAGTTGTAATAATGAACAAAGCAAAAATAATATAGAATGCAACTTTGGAGTCTACTAATTTTAAACTTGAAATTACAGTTAGTGTTATATTTGATTCTTGGATACTCTCTAGGAAGTTTTTGTTTTTCTTTTTTAATAAACTTGTGCTAACTGTGACCTGGTAATTTGAATGAACAGGTATATATATTTTTTCATTATCCTTTTACAAACTCCTAGCTAGGTACTAGTTGATTTACAATTATTAATTCATTTTATCTTTACAAAAATTTCATGCTGTATGTAGATTAGCCCCATTAGTAGTTGAGGAAACTAAGACACAGAGAGACTAAATAGTGGGTGTGAAGTCACAGAATTAGTGAGGGAAGAAGCCCAATTAAAACCCAAGTACTTTGCTTTAGAGCACTGGACTTGAATGTTTAACTGCAACATATATTTCAGTATGTGCTCAATGAGAATTACTACAGATTTTTAAAAATGTTTGATACCCAGGTTCTACCCCCACAAATTTTGATTTAGTGAGTCTGGGATCAGGCCCAGGCATCTCCATTTTTAAATAAATTTTATATAGATTTTGATTCTGATACTCTGTTGATAACCCTCTGAGGTATATTGTTTCAGAAATACCAGTTTGTATCCACAACAGTAGAGTCTTTATTCTTGTTCTATTCCATGTTAACCTACAGTAAGTTTTGTAACTGATTAAAACTATACCAGCAGTCATTCTGATCCTAACAAGAGCAAGTTCAGAAGTAAAAAGTACATGTGACTCATGCTGCCATTTTCAATGATCACTTTGACCCTTCACAGAACAAATACTTTTAGGGCTACTAGTTATTACTATAGAGTAATTAGTGAGCCTAAAACTATCTTTGTTAACAAAAATAGTCATGAGTATCTTTATTTAATACAACTAAGACGTGTGTCCTGCTGATTCTTTGTATCCTCTTATATTAAACTTTTTTTACTTCATTCACAATCTAGAATGAAATTTTCTTTTTGCTTTTTAAATGAATACTTCCTACTAGCACTACAATAGTTAATTATTTTCTTTTTATAAAATATCTTGAGTGTAATGACTGCAAGTACTTTGTTGAATATTCATTAACTATACTTTTCTCACAGAGCATATAAATTCTCTAAAATGTAATACATATATACTTTAAACTTTGACATAAAATACTCATATTTCTAAGATAAAGGAGTTTTTCTTCTTTAAGCACTCTCTCAAATCATATATAATCAGGAACATTGGCAACATTGCTGCTATGAGAAGGACAGGGAGAACATCAAGAAATCCAAATGAATTCAAACCCATTAAATGTAATGGTGTGGTAAATCTCATTGTACCATCTGCTGTAGAACACTGATACACTATTGGAATTCCACATCTTATTTACATAACAGAAAAGATTGTGCTAGTAGATTTATAAGGTGAATAAATACCCACCGACAAAAGTAAGCATTTCCTATATTCACATCTGGGGATATCCACATCTGTATAAAATTTAATCTATCTGTGGTTAGATATTCTAGTAAAATTTAAAATGCCATTTTATCCAAATGTTATCAGCAATATTGTCAGTAAAAAACAAGTAATCAATAAAAGAAACAAAGAGTTCATCTACAGTGCTGTGTATAATGTGAAATTTACCCAAATAATTCTTTGATATTGACATGCATATTTAAGATTTTTATACCATAAGAGTTCAGTAGATGCCTAACATAGCTGTATTTTCATTTCACAAATAACTTTGTAGAGATTCTTTCTGAAGGATGCTAGAATCTTATTTACTAAAAAATTACACTTTGGGAATTAAGGTTTATTAAATTTACATTAAATTTATAGAACTAATTAAGTCCAAATGCTTTGAAATCTGTAATATTTAAGTGATATCCTAAAAACTAAAACAAGTTTTGAAAGAAACAAAATCAAATTTTGTACTAGAATTCAAATTAACCTCTTTTCTTCTTTTGTGTGTACTTAAAAAATTTTCCTTAAATATGTATGAATAACAAAGCCTGTAATTGTTTTTATGAAGGATACCCTACCACATTATAAAACCACATTATCTATTTTTATATGTATCTTTTTCAGCAGTTATAATTAATCACAAGGTATTTTATAAGTTATGCATAATTTCATCTTTTAAAACTATTTTTTATTTAAAGGAGATAAAGAGGAAATTTATATTTTCAGGATTATCTTTCAAAGCTCATGAGATACAACATTTCTTCTGGGTCCTCTCTTGTGACTTTCCCCACTAGCAATGTTGAATAATTAAGCACTTTCACATGTACATTCGACAACTAGGATTTAATTAAACACAGTTCTCATCAATTCAGACGCTCTTACCGAACCTCCAGAAGTTGGAGTGTTGCTGTTGACAATGGCAGTTCACCAAGTGGAAAATTATGCAAAGAAAATTGAGAAAGTAGGAAAAATGCCAGGCCTGGCGCCTTAGGGAAGGTGGAGAATAAGAAAGTAAATACAGTACAGAGTGTTTTGGTTTTGCTGTTGGCATTCTTCTTGATTATGTAATTTACTTTGTAAATTGATATATTACATGTTTATTACTTATTATCAAATCATAGGAATAGGAAACAATTTTGTTCTTGAAAGAATGATGGCCCATTACACAAGTCTCATCAAGAATATATTTGGCTATGTAATTGACCATAGTGGTAAATTGAGCTTATTTTAACATAGACTTTGTGAAACAATATTTATCTGTGATTACCAATAGTTAGGAACATTTATTACTATATTCACATATTTTACATCATATACAAGACCAATATCTTTTTCACACAATTAGAATTTTTCTGACAGAGACAATTAATTACTATGTGAGTAGAATTATCTAATTAGACTCTGTATTCACATTTTAAATGCTATAAAAACCTGGAGTTCTACAAAACTGTTAACTTTAAAATATTTAACAAAATATTTATATATTGTAGAAGAACTTTAATTATTGGTCACAAATGTTATTCTAATCCTTGTAATCATTAAGTTAGTATTGTATACAGTCATGTAGCAAGGTACACAATGATACAAAAGGATATAGTCCTCAATCTCAATATGACAGCTAATTTAATTGTGCTTAATTAATAAACCCATGTGTAGTGGGTTGAGTTACCCCCCAAAAAATATACATCCTTACCCTGGAAACTTGAACTGTGATATTACTTAGAAAAAGACTCTTTATAGATGAAAAATGTTTAGTATGTGATCATGCTGGATTAGGATGGGCTCTAACTCCAACAACATTCCCTTATAAGAGAAGATAAGAGGATACTGAATTTTTGTAAGGGAAAACACAGATATTATGCTAGACACAGAAAGACAAATACCACATGATCTCACTTATGTGGGGAATCTAAAATAGTCAAATTCATAGAAGCAGAGAGTATAAAAGTGATTACTAGAAGCTGGAAGATGGAGAAATACAGAAACCGTGGTCAAAATATATAAAGTTTTGGTATGCAAGATAAGTTCTGGAGATCTACTATACAATAGCACAGTAACTTACATAGTAAAATAATTAAGATATGATTTCTGTTAAGGATCTTGTTAGACATAGTACTTTTGTCTAACAATATTGTATTGTATACTTAAAACTTTCTAAGAAGGTAGATCTTTCATTAAGTGTGTTTACCAACACACTGATAATAATAATAATGGGGGCAAGAGAAAATTTTGGAAAGTGATGAGTATGTCTATGGTTTTGATGGTAGTAATGATTTCATGGGTCTCCACTTATGCCCAAATGCACTGAGTTGTATATACTAAATATGTACAGCCCTTTGCATGTCAGTCATACCTCAATGAACTAGTTAGAGAGAAAGAGAGGACACAGAGACAGAGCAGAGGCCATGTGAAGATAGAGAAAAATACTGGAATTGCACAGTCCCAAGCAAAAGAATTTCTAGAGTTACCAAAACCTGGAAGAGACAAAGCAGGATCCTATGATAGTGTTCAGAGAGAGAATGGCCCTGTCAAAACCTTGATTTTAAGACTTCTAGCATCCAGAACTGGGTGCTAAAGAATAAATTTCCCCTGTTTTATCCCACAAAATTTGTGATAATTTTTATGAGCACCCTAGGAAATTAATACAACGTGTTTAACACAAAACATGTACTGCTGTGGTATAGAGAGATAAAGGCTTTAGAAATAGAAATATTGATGTGTTAACTCAACTATTTATTATTTATGATCTTAGGCAAGTTATATGACTTTATCAAGCCTGAGTTTTCTAAACTATAAAATGTAAATTGTAGTGTACCATTATTGTGAGAATGAAATGAAGTTAGACTGTGGATTGCCTGAAACAGTAGTGCCAATAAGTTATACATTCTTTATACGTTCTTTCACTCCTTCCTCCTCTCTCTCTCTTCCTTTTCTTTTCTTCTTCTTTATCCCTTCTTTTTATCTATATAATTAGCTAAAATGATGATTTGTTACCAATTTGTGGGAAATGATAATAAGAGAGTAAAGATAAATTTAATGTTAAAAAAGATAGAAGGATATTTCAAAAGCTTGTATTCTTTTTATAATAAGGATCTGAGAATCTCTGGGTGAACCCAATGTTAATCATGTGGGTTGACATTGGGTTCACTCAGAGACATATATATCATATGTCATATCATATAATATATATTCAATTTTCAATTTTCAGTTTTTCAGTTCATGAACCTGTTATGTCTCCATTATTTAAATTGTCTTTAATTTATCTCAATTGCACACACACACACACACACACACACAGAGCGTAGAAGATGCTATGCTCTTGATTTTGAATTCGGGGAAGCTAGGGATCATGAGCAAAGAATGAAGATGGCCTCTAGATGTTGGAGACTATCCAACATCCGACCCTTGACAAAGTCGGGTCGGATGAGACACGTCTGCAAGGCAGAAGCAGCTGTGGCCAGATCTCCTATCCGTCTCTTCCTATATGCCTGTCCCTATTAGCATCAGGTGGTGAAACTTTTGGACACCTGTGCTTTATAACAAAATACTCCACATGATGCCTCTGATTCTGCATGGAATAATTCGCTGACCATTAATTAGAAGCCCCTAATAACCCTAATGCTGCCCACTCCCCCCACCTGGCAAGTAAAGGATAGAATTAAACTATGGGCAAAGTAGCTGCCAGAACATTGAAGGAAGTCATTGCTGGGAATGTTTAAGGAATCATCATTCAAAAGCTCAAGATTTATTAGAACCACTGCCTTTCCCATGCCCTGGGCAGGAGCAGTTATTGTTGGGACCAGGTGGAAAGAGGAGGAAGAAGTTTTAATTAAAATATAATAATCCCAGTACATAAAAACATAACATAGCCCCCCCAGACATGTAGTTAATAGAGCAAGGTAAAGAATCATTTATCTAGTTTCTATAAACAATAACTAGTTCTTAAAGCACTCCTTGTACCCCTTTGATTTTCAATTTATAGAAATTTAGTAGATATTTAATTATTAATCAGCATGTGAAAGTTTGTGCTCCTATAGCTTCGTTGGTTATCTGATTAATGACCCTCTTGGTCAAAATGACCTTTGTTTAATATGGTTAATTTGTGGGACTTCTTGTAAATTTCAGTTTCTTTGTTTAATATGATTGATCTGTAAAATCTTCTGTACTTTTTGAAATTATATGGTAACCATTTCTGTGTTAATAATCATATTATGTATTGAATATTGTATAATATTCCCTATAAAAATAAAGATTGATTTTACTCGGGGAGTCAGTCAGGTCTAGAGAGGCTGGCTGTCGCCGGCACCCCACCCGGTGTTTCACTTCATTTGCCTTAGTGGTGCATCCTTCGGGGACCCTGAGACACCGCCAAGGCTGGACCCTGGCATCTAGACGTTGGAAAAGACAAAGAAGTGAATTCAACCCTAGACATTCCAGAAAGAATGAAGCCCTACCTATACCATGACTTCTGATCTCTATGATATAATTATAAATAAATTTTTATTGTTTAAGTTGTTAATTTTGTGGTAACTTGTTAAAGTGATGGTAGAACACATAGAGTTTATGATTTCTTCTCCACAATTATTGTTTATCCTTTTCTCAAAACCATTGTAACATATGATTGAATTCATGCATTTCATCAGGGGTTAAAGCTATTTTTCTATTCAATATTTTCTATCCTGAATTTTGGTTTATGAAAACAAATCTGAGGATTAAATGCACATAGTTTTAATTAGAAATTTTTTAAATTAAATTTGGAAGGAACCATAATTGTCTTGCTCTCCATGGCTGAAATTCATCAACTTCAATCACCACTTTGTTTAATTTAACATTTTCCAAAATATGTGATTTTCGGGCACCTTAGCCCTAAAATCATATGTATTTGAGAAATTCTACATATCTCTTTACGTCATGGAAGATTTACAGGGAACTTTCTTGTAACTTTCAGAGGTATGAAATATTTTGCATATGTCATTGTTACTTACTACTTTTTCCCTTCCTCTTCATCTGTTCACCCTGATGCCCAGCTACTCTGGCTTACAGGCCTACCACTCTACTGAAATTTTTCTTGTTGAGATCTTTAAAGAAGTCCATAATGTCAAATTCAAGGAAAATTTTTTTCTCCTCTGATGTTTCTCTGGTTCTTTGGAGCAGTGAACTTAATTGGTAACTCCCTCCATCTATTCAATTATTTCTACTATATTTACATATACATATCTAAAGAACACAGTTGACTTAAGATACCCTTCTATTCATGGTACATGATCATCATCAAACTATGCGAAGTCCTTCTTACTTTTATTTTTATTTATTATTGTCTTCCTTTCCAAACCCATCCCTATTCTTATTGCCACCATATTCACCCACTCTAATATATCTGGAATAAGTCTCAGATATATATGTAATTTTGGGAAATATATACTATCTCTGTGCATGCCTGTTATATGTACATAAATTGTATTGTTCTATAGATTCATTCTGTTTCTTCATTTTTGTTCCAACACTTGGTTTTAACATCTACCCATGTGGTTGAGTATATTTGTAATTTATAGTTTCCAAATTATGTAAATTTTACTCTAAAGAATTCATCCACTAGTTTTTTCTTATTCGTTCCCTTTGCAATAAACCTCTAGTTACTGCAAAACCTTACTACCACAAATAATGCTGTGACAAATATCTTCAAAATTCTTCCCCTAAAATTTTATACACTTGTCTCTAGAGAATATAAGCAAAGGTGCAATGACTGGGAATGAGGGTAACAGTAGACATTTTCGCTGAGAGAGTAGTAAATTATAAATAAATTTGAAACAAATTTAAATTTTACAAAATATTGTTTTTCAATTCATCAACCTGCTATGTCTCCCCTATTATTTAAATTTTCTTTAATTTATCTCAATAATAAGTTGTATTTTTGTAGACAGTCTTATAAATCTGTATTAGATTTATTCCTAGGTATTGTATAACTTGTATGGTAATGTAAATATTATTGTTTTTATTTCATTTTTGAACTGTTTTTCCCTATAGAGAAAAAATTGAAGGTGGTCTTCACTGTCCTCAGTTTTATATGTCGTGAGAGAAGGAATTGCTTCTTTATTGTACCTACAAGAAGACAGTATGTGTGCTAAACAAAATTTTGTTGACTAAATAAATGAAAAATTTGCAGGAATGTAGATACTTATGCAGTAAGGGCCCTCAGTCATATGCTTCGAAGGTATTCCTTCTTGTGGCTTTAAGCAGCAAGTCCTTACTCATCACTAGCTTCCTCTTCTCCTAAAATGGATATGATTTGGCCTAAATGCATAGTGTTAAATCATTTCACCATAAGTCATAAATCTCCACTCTTAATACCAAAAATAAGCATTATCTTAAATAGTAAGACACAAAAACATGTAATGAACAGGACCTGCATAAAAACCAATCTTGTCCACAGACTATTAAATTCTGTCAGACTGACACCTCTGAAAATGTTGTGATTGTACAAAAGCACAAATAAGGCAACAATTCTCAAGGTTTAAATCCCTCAACACAACACATTCTTAACTGAAAGAGAAACCGTTACAGTTTACACCTGTGACAACAAGAAAAAAATTTGATTCCTTTCTTTCAGGACCTAAGAACCTATTTAAAGTTCTGATTATCTTTATTTTCACATATCCCAAGAAGTAGAAAATGCAGACAGGTTGGTAATGGGCATTAGAGCAAGACAGTTTCTGTATGATTAGTCAAATCAAATATTTGGCTCTGTTTCTTGGAATAAGGTACTGCCAACTGTCAAATGCCAGGCTAGATGAGGTTGGAGAAGAGGAGAGGAAGAGCAAACTGGGAAAGAGGGATTCTTCTGTTTACGTTGTCACATTTCAGCACCATCAATGCACTGTTGTCATGAAGCATCAGTGTCTTTTGTCTAATATTCAGTCCAATCCTACCATCTGGACAATTTGGTTCCCTTCTGCTGATTAAAATCCCTGTGTAGTCAGGGATTTATTTTTTGTCATTGCTTAATAAATTTTACTATTTTTCTAATGAGAGAAGAGTTCACTTGTTACTTATTAGTACAATCTCATTTGACTTTCAATTTTGGAGCATGTTACCTTTTTCTGTTTTTTAAGTGCATTTTATTGATTATGCTATTACAGTTGTCCCATTTTTTTCCATTCAATCCCTTCCACCTGGTATCCCCCTTCCCTCCAGCAATCACTCCACACATAGTTCATGTGCATGGGTCATGCATGTTAAGTTCTTTGGCTTCTCTTTTTCCTATACTACTCTTAACATCCCCCTGTCTATTTTGTTCCTATCAATTATGATTCTTCATCCCTATACCACTCCCCCTTTCTCCCCCTGCCCCCTTCCAGCTGATAACCCTCTATTTGATCCCTGTACCTATGATTCTCTTCCTGTTCTTATTGTTTGCTTAGTGTGTTTTTCTTTTTTAGATTCAGTTGTTGATAGTTGTGAGTTTTGTTATTATTTTAATGTTCATAGTTTTGACCTTCTTTTTCTTAAATAAGTTCCTGTAATTTACATGTAATAAGGGCTTGGTGATTTAGCCCTTTACCTTTACTGTGCCTGGGAAGTACTTTATCTGTCCTTCCATTCTAAATGATAGCTTTGCTGGACACAGTAATCTTGGTTGTAGGTCCTTGCTTTTCGTCACTGAATACTTCTTACCAGCCCCTTCTTGCCCACAAAGTTCATTTTGAGAAATCAGCTGACAGTCTTGTGGGGACTCCTTTGTAGATGACTGTCTGCCTCTCTCTTGTTGTTTGTAAGTTTCTCTCTTTATCTTTAACCCTTGGCGTTTTAATTGTGATGTGTCTTGGAGTGGGCCTATTTGCATCCATCTTGTTTGGAACTCTATGCTTCCTGGACTTGCATGTATATTTCCTTCAACAAATTAGGGAAGTTTACTTTTTTTATTTTTTTCAAATAGATTTCCAATTTCTTGTTCTTTCTCGTTTTCTGGCACCCCTATAATGCAAATGTTGGACCTCTTGAAGTTGTCCCAGAGGCTGCCTATACTACTACCCTCATTTTTTGGATTCTTTTTTCTTCTTGTTGTTCTGATTGGTTGTTTTTGCTTATGTTCCAAATCGTCAATATGATTCTCAGCTTCATCCATATTATTGTTTCCTTGTAAATTGTTCTTTATTTCAATTAGTGGGTCTTTTTTATGCTGATGTCTTCATTAAGATCCTTGAGCATCCTTACAACCAATGTTTTGAACTCTGCATCTGATAGATTGCTTATCTCCATTTGGTTTAGATCTTTTTCTGGAGTTTTCATCTGTTCTTTCACTTGGGCCATCTTTCATTACATCTTCATTTTGGCAGCCTCCTTGTGTTTATTTCTATGTATTAGGTAGAGTTGCTTTGACTCCATGTCTTGGTAGTATAACCTAATGTAGTAGATGTCCTGTAGCGTCCAGTGACACAGCCTCCCCTATTACCCAAGCTGGGTACTCAAGGCATGCCTTTTGTCTGGGCAGAGTACACCCTCCTCTTGTGGCTGAGCCTTAGTTGCTGTTGGCAGATCGATGGGAAGGATTTGCCCAAGCCAGTCAGCTACAAGGATTTGCTGTGACCACTGACCGCCAACTTCCATCCTCCATGTAGGATCAGCTGTGCAGGGGCAGGATGGCAGTGCTCTGAAGTGGTCTTTAGTTGTCCACAGGGTACTTTGGCCCTGGGGTTTCCCAGGTGGTGCAGGCCAAGGTGAGTCCCCACCTGTGTTTTGCTCAGAGCCTCCCTTTGTGAGCTGTAAAGCAATCTGAGAAGGCTACTACTTGTGCTGGGCTAGGAGATTCCCAGGTGAAGCCAAGCTATGAAACTAATCTGGCTGCTGATAGTGCCTGGCCTGGAACTCACTGACACCAGCTATTGTTTGTTTGATACAATTTAGGAGGCTGTGAACCATGAACCAAGACCAGCCATTCATATGGAAAAGCAGCTTCAGTGGGCCCATAAGTTAGGTAGGGATCTTCTCAGAGTCTCTAGGGATCTCCAAGGTGGGTCAAATAATGTTAGCCTGGTTGATGGTGTCTCGAATATGGCACCGGCCTGCCAGCTCCATGAGACTGTGGGGGAAGGGCTCAAAGAAGGGACAACAACTTCTGCTAGCTCCAATGTCAGATACTCTAGCCTCTCCCAGTATGCTACTGTGCCCTTCAAGCTGCCACCCCCGGGGTGATGCTCAGAGGGAGTATGAGTAGGTGAGTTCATGTGTGGGTTTTTTAAGAAGATCTGCTTGGGCCTCTAGAAGTTTCTTCTGCCAACTCAATCCCCACTGGTTTTTGCAGCCATAAGTTGTAGGGACTTATCTTCCTGGCACTGGAACTCTGGGTGGGGGTGCCTGGTGTGGGTCAGAGGCTCCTTATTCCTGAGATATCTCTCCTGAATTTTTTTTCCAGGTAGAGTTATATAATCTATTGTGATATGTATGGACTAACTGGTTCTGTAACTAGTTAGAATACAGACAATACTAATCTAACCACTTTATATTACAGATAAAATAAAACAAACAAAAAGGAAAAAAGAAAAACGCTGATCCTGATATTCTGAGAGTTAAAATTACATTTCCAAAGTCACAAAACTGATTGAATAGAAGACATTGATTAAAACATAGATCTTTTTACTTTTAGTCAATTATTTTTATACTATAATTTTATATACTAATTATTGGATGATATCGTTAATTGCCTTTTTTTTGAATTGTTGTTCAAGTACAGTTGACTCCATTAGCCCTCTACCACTTCCCCTTACCCCAGCCATCCCTACTTCCCACCTTTGATCCTACCCCTTTGATTTTGTCCATGTGTCCTTTATAAATAGTTCTTCTTCAGATTGTATAAATCTTTGCTATTAACTAATCAAATGCTATTAACTAATGACCTCCTAAATATATAATCTCAAGATGATATAAAGTAACTTTAATAATAAAAGTATGTGATAGGTACTATATTACATATTATTTGTTATATGTTTTATTACACATTATTTTATCTTTAATATTTATTAAAGGTGAAAGCTAATTTTTGAAAAATTGTGGCACTTTTTACTTTATCATAAAATAGCATTCATTTTGTTATATACTATGTATTAACATATAGACATTTTATAATTATTTTTATTGCTTGATATTATAAGAACCCATTAAACTTTTGTCATTTCAGATATAAAAATTATCTTCTTTAAAGAAAATGTTATTGATGATACTCTCAAGTGTATTTGTGATTCCCCTGGTGGAGCTAAGCTAGAGCAGAAAGGGAGCATAAGTTCAAGGTCTTGGGGAGAGTGTCTAAAAGAGGCAAGCCTGGTACCAAGAGGGTCCACAGAATGGGGTGAGGAGTTTGGCAAGACATGTAAAGCAAGGTAAACACTCTTCTGGATTTGAAATAATAAGACAAGCACACGCTAAGCCTCATGGAGGTCGACAGTGGTTGGTGGAATGTAAACATGGGATAAACTCCAGGAGCAAGAACCATGTAGTCAACAAGGAAATCAAAAACCAAAGAATTATAAATTAATGAAATGGTAGATATGGTCCAAAGGGTCTCAAATAAGATTCTAATTACTCTTAAGCCTATAGACACTGAATATAATTTCTGATTGGTATTTTTGTTGATTACAAAATCCACAGTTGTAATGTTTCTAATACAAAATACTATTTATGTAATTAGATAATAATTTGAGAATTCCACAAAGGAATCTGGTAGGAAGATAATGTCCATCTAGCCATCTACATATGTTCAGTGTCTTGTAGAAAGGTAGTGATATATGAGAAATAATTCACTCTAAAGAAAACCCTAGATTTCAGCCATTTAAATTCTTTTTCATCCATGTGTCTCCAAATTTTTCCTAATAGTGCACATCATAGAGATGATTTAATTCAAATCAATATACTTTATATAAGGTATACATTACATAAAATAAAAAGTGATAAAAAACATTTATTTAATTTTTTCTTTGGGCTCAGAAGTGACAAAGTTCCAAGTCATGTGAATACCTTTTTGAACCTATGATAGCTTTATATAGATATGGTCTGTCACATGTTTTTTTCCTGTTTGCAAACAAACACTGGTAATTCAAACAAAATATGATTACTATTGAATTTTATGTAAATTAGTTACAGTTTAAGAATCTCAAAATTGTAAAAGGTCAGACATTTTAGAGTTAGAAATGTTGGCAGGAGTGGTTTAGAGCAAGAAACATGAAAAATTTAGGAATTGCATAATATTATGGATCATGAGAAAAGGCCATAAGAGGATAAAATTAATAAAGGTATCAAATCAAAAAGAAGTTTTTATTGTGGTGATGTTGTCTGAAAAATTTTCTATTTACTTTTTTCTTCACTCCTCAGGCTAGATACCTGCTTTCTAGTCTGCTACATATCAGAAAAATATCTCAGATCCATTTTTGGAAATTTGTTCAGTATTGTACAAGTCTAATCACCTAAACACTTTTTTAAAAGTTTGGGCTTTTTTGTGTGACTTAAAAAGATTTTCTTATGTCTGCTTTTCACTGGATGAGTAAATCTTCTAAGAAATCCATATAGGTGACTATCCAGTTGCTGAGGTTCAATTGCCAGGGTTGTGAAACAGGTAAAAGGTCATTTTCTTTTCTCAGTGTCTGTAAGGTAATTAGTCTACTGCCACCTTATTAAAACAAGGTCTTTTTGTGAGAATGTAAACTTCAGATTTCTTCAGAAGTAAGCTATCTGATGCAGTCCTGTTCAACCATTTTGTAGCATTAACGTTTTTATATGAAGAATCTAATCAACAAGCATGCAAAATATAACCAGAGACATTGAAATAAAGAACAAATTGACAGTAGCCAGAGGGGAAGGGGTAAGGTGATAATGTGGGGGGAAAGGAGGGGAAGAGTTGTCCAGGAACATGTATAAAGGACCCATGGACAAAGCCAAAGGGAGGTAGGATGGAGGGTGAAAGGTGGGGATGGGTGAGGAGGGGGTAGTGGTAAGACAAAAATAGAGACAACTGAACTGGAACAATGATAAAGATATAAGAAGAAATAATCTAATTGTTTAAGCAATTACTGAAAAAGTCCAGTTGCTCTGACTTCTCCGTTCCAGTATTAACACTCTAAAAAACTAGATGATATTCCTTCAGTTATATATATAAATTTGATTATGTATTGGTTTGGGTGTGCAGTTTAGTGATTACATAATAAAGAGACCCTCCCCCATAGAAATAGGGTAGGGGTGGTGAAGCGCCAAGGGTGGCACAAGAGATGAAGCTGCAGGCACCTGGGCACCAGCTATGGTTGTACTGACAGCCAGGGTAGCAAAGGATTCTGAGGACTGCCTTTAAAAGGAGAGCTCAAGCAAACACTAGGCTCATTGCTCTCCCCTCTCTCCTAGCTGCCTCCTGGGGCTGGAGTTCCTGGGCCTCAGGCCTTGAGGTCTCAATGGTTTGGGAATGTTTCTGGTGTTCCTCCAGGGCTTTCCTGGAACACAATGTTTGCTAGGCCTGGAAGCGGGGAGCGAAGCTGTGTGGCTGGGACAAGCCCTTGTCCCTACTCTGATTGGGAATCCTCAGTGGCAGTTCCCAGATGGCTACCTGCAACCCCCTGCAACAGTGGTTCTCTCACTCCAGCATGGGACTTGTCCCAACAGCACCAATGTGTAGGACAGGGCTTAGCAGACAGGTGCTGTTCATGGAAGCCACATGAGCAGGCAATGAGACCCACGCCCCCTCCCCTACATGGGAAGCTGCAGGGATGACGACTGGACCAGTCCTGTGTGGGTCCTACCTGGCCAGGCACAGAGATGCACCAGCACGCAGTGACTGGAGAAACAGAACAGTGTGCTTTGAGTAGGATTCCTAATGCACATACACTCCAAAGGATGACTGAAGCCAGACAGCACCTGGAAACCAGCTAAGCCACCTATGTTTCTTAAAGGATGATGCCTTTGAATGGGAGAAGAGGATCCTGGGAAATCTTGAACTAAAATGGCAGAGGGTGGCAGGTGATTTTCTTTCGATGTTTTGAAGTAAACAGGCTTTGAGGCAGAAACCTGTTATTTCAAACTTTATATACTTTAAATAAAACAGTCTTTTTCCTTTCTATCAAACTCCATCTCAGAGTTTTTGCATCTTGGCAATGAGTGGCAGATCCCCCACTGGTTGTTTGGTTACAGTTAGACAATAATATACTTTATATAGTTCTCATCTGAGTATTTCCAGTATCCCAACTGGCACCATATATAGTTATCACAATATTATTGACTATATTTCCTATGGTTGCTTACTTTTCCATGACTATTTTGTAACTGCCAATTTGTGTTTCTCTGAGTCCCTTCACCTCTTTTATCTGGTGCCCCTACCCCCACCTCTGGCAACCACAGGTTCTCTGTCTATGTCTACGAGTCTGTTTTATTTCTCTTTGTTCATTTATTTTGTTCTTTAGGTTACACATATAAGTGAAGTCATATGGTATTTGCCTTTCTCTGCCTGATTTACTTCACTGAGCATATTACACTCTAGGTCAATCCATGCTATTGCAAATTCTTTTTTATAACCCAGTAATATTCCATTGTGTATGTGTATCACTGTTTTTTTTATTCACTCACATATTAATGGACACTGGAGTTGGCTCCAAATCTTGGCTATTGTAAATAAAACTCCTATAAACATTGGGTGGGCATATATTCTTATTGATTAATGATTCTTATTCATTGAAAATATTATGAGTATTTTAAAGAAGGTATTAATAAACAAGATAACACGCAAAGACTTAGCCTAGCAAGTATTAAAACTTATTAAAAAAACTAGTATAATCACAGTATCATAGGACTGGCACAAAAATAGAAATACAGTTCACCCTTGAACAACTAAGGTTTGAATTGCACAAATCCACTTACATTCAGATTTAAAAAAATAAATATAATGTAAAAGTTTTGGAGATATGCAGCAATTTGAAAACACAGACAAATTATTTTTAAAAAATTTTAAATCCTATATCATGAATGCATAAAATGTGTATATAGTAGCTTATTTTATCATTTACTATCACCAAATATATACAAATCTATTATGTTAAAATTTATCAAAAATTATACACACAAATATATACAGACCATGCCATTTACAGTTGAGAGAAATGTAAACAAATGTAAAGATGCAGTTTAAATCAGAACTGCATAAAATTAAGAGTAGTACATAGTGTACTACTGCAATAATTTTGTAGCTACCTCCTATTATATCAGTTACACTAGGCTACCAGGAAGCAACCGTGCTGCCTTTCTTCACTGTCAATGCATGGATCATTATGCCTATAGATAAATACAAACTTTTCCACATTATCTATCCATTTTTGATGTCTAGAATTTCTAAAACTTATACTATCTAAAGTGTTTTGTATTTTATGAGACAATATTGATGTAGGTTCCAGCACAGGATTCATCTTATAGAAAGACAATGTAAACTTAGAGCATTGATAAATATAGTATATAACTACAAATATATTTCATCTTTCTTATAATTTTCATAATAACATTTTATTTCCCTTAGCTTATTTTAGTGTAAGAAAATAACATACAAAATAATGTATGTTGACTATTTATATCATCAGTAAGTCTTCCAGTCAACCTTAGGCTATTAGTGGTTATGGTTTAGTAAAGTCAAAAGTTATATGCAAATGTTTGACTCCACAGGAGATCATCTCCTTTAATCTCAGCATTGTTTAGGGTCAAATAGTGTTAATCAATGGAATGGAGTTAAATCTAGAAACAGATAAAAGTCTATATAGGGACTTAACAATGTACACAAGATGCTAAGTACAATTTATATCGGGAAAAATTATATCAGATGCTACTATACATTATATATAAAAAGTAAATTCTTCATGAATTAAAAACAATATATAAAAATGTAAAGATATTCAAGAATAGAAAAACTTAAAATATGAGTACATAATTAATTCACAGTAAGAACCCAGAAATCACGAAAGCAGCAATCTACATATTAATTACATAAATATGAAAACCCTATTTGACAAAAGTCATAACAAAATCAAAAAAAGGATTGATAGAGCAGGAGAAAATGATTGTAAACAAATATTAGATAAAGAATTAATTTCCTTAATATACATAATGCTTCTACAAATTACTAAGAAAGACCGGTAATACAGTTTCTTTTGTTTTTAAAGGAAATGGAGTTAACAGGTATTTCACTACAATATAGATTAAAAATATGAGAAAATAATGTTATTAGTCCTCAGAAAAGTGAAATTGAAATAACAGATGCTACATCTATTGGGTTGGAAAAATAACAATAATAATGAAATCATCCAAACTTGTTAGAGTTGTGAGTACACATAGAAATGTAAATAACTACTAGGTTTTAAAAAATAATGCAGTATTTAAATAACTATTATTGAATATTTAACTTTAGCATTTAACTTAGTATTTAAATAATTTAAATATTTATTTTTTAAAATATGTATAGCATTTGACTCAACTCTCCCATTTCTTAGTATTTATCACATAGGAATAAACCTACCAGGATTAAAAGATAAATGTTCCAAGATATTTATTAGAGCATTGTTAGTAATAGCAAAATCTTGAAACAAACTTAATTTTCCCCCAAATTGGAATGATTAAATGGAACATCTATTGATACTTGGTATATATGTAACCTTGATCATTATGCAGCTATTAACACAAACTAGGTCAACATCTATATCTCCTTGGCAGGATATCAACACTATATGGTTAGACCCAAAAGCAAGCTGTAGAGTGAATGTGTTGTGTGTGTTTATGTGTGTGCAGCAATCTGACTTTTAAAACATGTGGACACAATGTTTGAAATGTTCTATACACAAAATGAAATGTATGTAAGTTCAGAGGTCAATTTGCTATTAATAGTTATATGGGATGCTTGAAAAAGAAAAAAATGTTAATTTTATTTTAAATACATCTATTCATTTTTAAATGTTAGTGATTGATTTTTTATAACTTAGACCACTGAGAAAAAGAAGCAATAGATTATTTCTAGTTTTTAACATTATAAATGGTAAAAATAACTTGGTTAGCATACTTACAATAATAATATAGGTAATTACAATTGTTTACATTTTACTTATGAAAAACTTGAGTTTCAAAAAAGTTAAATGACTTAACCAATGACGCAAACTAAAAAATACTGGTGCCAAGACTCAATAACAGGTATTTATGTCTACAGTCCATGTACTTTTTAATTCATCCCCTTGTTTCTTGACTCTGTGTGTGTTGATTTTTTCAGACTGACAATTGTGATTTAAATTGGCTGTGCATTGATCCCCTTTATGTCTCTTTGATGTGTGGACTCAGATATAGGGTGAAAGTCTTAGGTACTTCAGAGAATCACAAAGATAAGAGGACTTCTAATGATTTAATGTCTTTCCTTTTTAATCAAGAAAACCTAGGAAGTAGAAATTTAATTTTCAGCATGGCTTAGTGGTTCAGATAAAGTGCTTTGGAGTCAATATCTAGCATCATTCCCCAGCTAAGTCATTTATTAACAAAATGGCATTCACTACTGAACACCACAAAATCTAACACCATTTTCAGCCATTCAGGCCAAAAACAGGCAAACAAAAAAACAAACAAAAAACACAACTAAGGTATATCTTCAAGTTCCCCTCTCTTAACACTTCACATCAAATCCATCAAATCCTGCTAATTTGACTTCCAGAATATCTTTAATTAATCTGTGCCTTTCATATGTGCTGTAAATACAACATATATTATATTTTACTTCATCTATTGCTGTAGCCTCCCAAAAGTTGACTTCTTTTCACTCTTGCTTTTTTCAAATTCATTGTTTGTAATATTCCCTACTTTTAAATGTACATCAAATCAAGTTACTCCTCTGCTTAAAAGACCTACATGGAGGATAGCTCTCAGAAAAAACTACATGCTTTACCATGTTCTACAAAGCCCTTCATGACCTGGTTCCTACCACACCCTTTGGTCTCATCACTTAAATGCACTCACTAGTCCAGAGTTAATATGGTTTAACTTAAATTCCTTACAGGTGCCAAGTTATTTCATGGTTCAAGGCCTCTCCCCTCACTTTTTCCCATACTTGGAAGTCTTTTCCTCCGCTGTTCTCATAAGTGGTGCATTTTTACTCTTCAGGTCTTATGTTAAACTTTACTTTCCTCACAGTTCTAGAGATCAGAAGTCTGAAATGGGTTTTACTGGGCTAAAATCAAGGAGCTGACAGTCTGAATTCCTTCTGGAGGATCTAGCAAAGAATTCATTCTTTTGCTTTTTCCAGCTTCTAGAAGCTGTCTTTACTCTTTAGATCCTGTCTGCTTATTACATCTTCAAAGTTAGGAGTTTAGCAACTTCAAATCCCTCCTTAGCTTTGACCCTCACACCTTCCTTTTTTACGGATGCCTGTGGTTACATTCAGCCCATCCAGATAATCCAGGATAATCTCCCATCTCAAAATCCTTAATATACTCACATCTGCAAAATCCTTCTTCTCACATAGGTAAAATTTTCAGGCTCTGGGGATTAGGAAGTATACAATTTTTATAAACATTATTCCGATTGCTACATATTTGATCACTTTGATATTTTCTGGCTTATCCCATTACTTATAAGACTATCCAATATATTGGTTTGGCCAAAAATTTTGTTTGGTGTTTTTTCCATAAGATGGCTCTAGTGGTATTTAGTTATCTAACTGTACAAGGTATTTGAAACAATTTTGTTAGATTGTATTATGACAGTTTTCATATCAGCATGAACTTAAAAATACTTATCAAAATTGGTGAATTTTCTGTAGCCATTTTAATATTGAAGATGAAAATATGCAACATTTTCAGTATATTATGCTTTATAGTTTCAAAAAGTTGAAATGCAAAAAATTATTTGTGCAGTGTGTGGAGAAGGTACTGTGACTAACCAAATGTGTCAAAAGTGGTTTGCAAAGTTTCATGCTGGAGACTTCTTGCTCGACGATGCTCCACAGTCATGTAGACCAGTTGAGGTTGATAGCAATCAAATCGAGACATTAAATGAGAACAGTCAACATTATACCATGTGGAAGATAGCCAACATACTCAAAATATCAAAATCAATAGTTATCGGTAAAAAGGAAGAATGTGTCTTTTATTTTACAGAAAAACTAAGCAGAATTTTTGGCCAACCCAATACTATATCTTTATTTCAGATATAGATTCAGATATAGATTTTTTTCTGCTAATATTCTCTATCTTTTCTTTTAATTATTGAACATTTTCAATTTAAATTTTAGTGTTCAATTATTGCTTACATTCAGTATTATTTTGTATTAGCTTCAGATATACAACCTAGTGGTTAGACAATCATAGATTTTACTAAGTGTTCCACCCAATATTTTCATTACCTACCTGGCACCATACATAGTTACTACAATATTATGAACCATATTCCCTATGCTGTACTTTACGTCCCTATGACTATTTTGTAACTACCAATTTGTACTTCTTAATACCTTCCCCTTTTCACCCATTCCTGTAAGCCCCCTCCCTTTTGTCAAGTTCTTGAACATATTAAGAGCTGCTTTAAAGTCCTTGCCTGCTAATTTCAGTACCTGAATCATATTTTACCATTAACTGTCTCTGTATCTTCATTATGAGTCATATTGTCTTATAAACTTGGGTAACATGTTTAGAGACAATGGATTTAAAATGTCCTCTGAAAAATGTTGGCATGTGTTCTAGCAAATAGTAAAATGACTGACTAAACACACTCACCTTCTGGGGCCTCTGTTTTATACTTTATTAAGATGAGATGCATGGATTTTACTCTTAGTCTTAAATTGAATTCATTATTCCTTGCAAATAGATTTTTTTCTAAAATATGGCCTTTCTGATTTCAGTAGAAAGCTGGGTATTTTTGTCTTTCCTCTATAATTTAGTGAAATTCAAAATCCTCCCCTTTTCTCCTTGGCAGTGGGGAGCAGCTGAAATTCTGCTCATCTTTTTCAAACTTCATGCTGTCCTTTTCTGTTTGGCTTCTCTGAGTATTTCTTGAATGCATTAAGTTATAAGACAAATAAGGATTCGAAGGGAGATTATATAGGTATGGTGTTCTTTTTGCTTTGCCTCTCTCCTCAGCTCAATCAGTCTCTTTCAGTTCTCCAGCTATTTTTATCAGTTCCAACCTTCACCTTCTGGCAGGTTGTAGCACTCTGTTACTTTGACAGCCCTCAGTGAACCATAGTCCCCTTTATTTATGCCCTTGTGTCCTTCACTCCCCTTTTATCTCTCTATTGATCCTGTGACTGCTTTGACCAATAAAATGTGAAAGAAGTGATGCTTTAACATCTTTAAGCCTAGGAATTAAAAAATTTGCCAAGTTCTATTTCTCTGGGGGTGCAAATTACTATATAAGAAGTCAACTATTTTGAGACTGTCTTATTGTGACATGAGCAACTTTGCCAGATGAAGGGATGGCCACAAGACCCCAGTCAACAAGGGTAGCTGCACTCCCAGCTGAGAATGAAAAACCAACTTGATAGTCATGTAAATGAGCTATTTTATTTCTTTATTTTAATTCATTGATTTTAGAAAGGAAGGGGGGAGGGAGAGGGACAGACATTGATTTGTTGTTCTACTTATCATTGGTTGTTTCTTGTATGTGCCCCAACTAGAAATGAAACCTGAAATCTTGATGTATTGAGGTGATGCTCTAACCAATGGAGCTACCTGGCCAAGGCTATAGATGAGCCATTTTAGATGCAGATACTCTAATCCCACCGGAGTTGTCCCAGATGACACTACCTAGAGCAATGATAATCTGCTCTCACCAAGCCCTGCTCAACATGTGAAACTTATTTTTTCTAAGTATTTTCATTAAAAAATAAAAAATATATATTCCTACTTTTTTAGTTTAATCTTTTTAATTTTATTATATTTTGTTGTTCAATTGTATTTTGTTATTATATTCTGTTGTTTATTATATTTTATTGTTTAATTTTATTATATTTTGTTGTCCCTGTTTTTCCCCCACTACTCTCCCCTGCCCTACCCAATCCCCTCTCACATTCAATCTTCCCCCTCACCATTGTCTTTGTATATGGGTCCTTTATACATGTTGCTTGTCTTGACCCTTCTCCTTCTTTACCCCCATACCCCCTTCCCCCAGCCCTCTGGTAACTGCAGGTTTGTTCCTTATTTCCATGTCTCTGGTTCTATTTTACTCACTTATTTTGTTGATTAGATTCCACTTATAGGTGAGATCATATGGTATTTGTCTTTTACCACCTGGCTGATTTGACTTCAAATAATGCTCTCAAGATCCATCCATGCTGTTGCAAAGGGTAGGAGCTCCTTCTTTCTTTCTGCTGCGTAGTACTCCATTGAATAGATGTACTATATTTTTGATCCATTCATTTACTGATGGGCACTTAGACTTTCCAGCACTTGGCTATTGTAAATAATGCTGCCATGAAGATTGGGGTGAATAGGTTCTTTTGAATTGGTATTCTAAGATTCTTAGGGTATAATCCCAGCAGTGGAATTGCTGGGTCAAAAGGCAGTTCCATTTTTAGTTTTTTGAGGAAATTACACACAGTTATCCACAGCGGCTGTACCAGTCTTCATTCCTATCAACAGTGTACTAGGGCTCCCTTTTCTTCACAGCCTCTCCAGGGCTTGTCTGTTAATTTATTTATGATGACCATTTTGACCAGTGTGAGGTGGCATCTCATTGAGGTTTTAATTTGAATCTCTGTGATAACTAATTATGTTGAACATCCCTTCATATGTCTCTGGGACCTCTGTATGTCCTCCTTGAAAAATTGTCTGTTCAGGTCCTTTGCCCATATTTTAATTGGATTTTTATCTTCCTGTGTGGAGATATGTGAGTTTTTTATATATTTTGTAGATCAAACCCTGTCTGAGGTATCATTGGCAAATGTATTTTTCCATATTTTGTTCCCTTTTCATTTTGCTAATGTTTCCTTTAGCCATGGAGAACGTTTTTTATTTGATGTAGTCACATTTCTTTATTCTTTCCTTTTTATCCCTTGCTCTAGGGGACATATCGATGAAAATGTTGCTGTGTGGAATATCTGAAATTTTCCTGCCTGACTTTAATGGTGTTGCAACTTATATTTAAGCCTTTTATCCACCTTGAGTTTATTTTTGTGTATGGTGTAAGTTGGTAATCATGTTTCTTTCTTTCTTTTTTTTTGCATGTAGCTGTTCAGCTCTCCCAACACCATTTGTGGAAGAGGCTATTTTTACTTTATGTTCCTGCCCCCTTAGTTGAATATTAATTAACCATAGAGACATGGGCTTATTTCTGGCTCTCTATTCTGTTTCACTGATCTACGTGTCTGTTCTTATACCAGTACCAGACTGTTTTGATTACCATAGGGTTCTGATATAGTTTTATATCAGTTATTGTGACACCTCCTGCTTTGTTCTTTTTTCACAACATCGCTGAGGCTATTCTGGATCATTTATGGTTCCATATAATTTTTGAATTATTTGTTCTATATATGTGAAATATGTCATTGGTATTTTAATTGGGATTGCATTGATTCTATAAATTATTTTGGATAATATGGATATTTTGATGATGATAATTCTTCTAATACATGAACATGGTATATGCTTCCATTTATTTGTGTCATCCTTAATTTCTTTCTTCAGTGTTCTATAGTTTTCTGAGTACTGGTCTTTTACCTCTGTGGTTAGGTTTTTTCCTAGGTACTTTATTTTTCTTGTTACTATAGCAAATGGGATTTTTTCCCCTAATTTCTGTTTCTGATATTTCCTTGTTGGTGTACAAAAATGCCTTCAGTTTCTGAATATTGACTTTATATCTGTCTATTTTGCCAAATTAACTTATTAGGTCCCATAGTTTTCTGGTAAAGTCTATGGGGTTTTCTATGTACACTATCATATCATCTGCAAACAGTGACAGCTTTACTTCCTCTTTTTTAATTTGGATGCCTTTTACTTCTTTTTCTTGTCTGATTTCTGTGGCTAGAACTTCCAATACTATGTTGAGTAGAAGTGGTGAAAGTGGGCAACACCCTTGTCTTGTTCCTGATCTTAGTGGGGAAGCTTAGTTTTTGCCTGTTGAGTATGATTTGCTGTAGGTTTCTTGTATATAGCCTTTATCATGTTGAGGTACGTTCCCTCTACTCCCACTTTGCTGACTCTTTTTATCATAATTGGGTGCTGTACCTTATCATGCTTTTCTAGCATCTATTGATATGGTCATATGGTTTTTGTCTTTTTTATATGTGACATATTGTGTTTTTGATTTTCAAATATTATATCATCCTTGCATTCTTAGAATGTATCCCACTTGATCATGGTGTACGATCTTTTTAAGACCATATCCATGTATTCATGGATGCTGTTTGCCAATATTCTGTTGAGGATTTTAGTGTCTATATTCGTTAGCGATATTGATCTGTAGTTTTCTTTCTTTCTTGTGAGTTTATCTGGTTTTGGGATTAGAATGATGTGAAGAGTTTCATATGAAGAGTTTGAGAGTCTTCCCTATTCTTGGATTTTTGGAATAGTTTGAGAAGGATAGAAGTTAGGTCTTCCATAAATGTTTTGTTAAATTCTTCTGTGAAACCATGCAGTCCAGGGATTTGTATGCCAGAAGTTTTTAATTACTGCTTCAATTTTACTAGCCATTATCAGTCTGTTCAGGCTTTCTGCTTCTTCTTGATTCACTTTGGGAAGATTTTATGTTTCTACAAATTTGTCCATTTCAAGCAGGTTTTGAAAACCAAGATTTCTTGGCATATAGTTGTTTGTAGTAATTTCTTACAATCCTTTGTATTTATGTGGTATCAAATGTAATTTCACTTCTTTCATTTCTGACTTTATTTATTTGGATCCTCTCTCTTTTTTTCTTGGTAAGTTTGGTTAAAGGCTTGTTGATTTTGCTTATCTTTTCAAACAACCAGCTCCTAGATTTATTTGAATTGTTATTCAAATAACAATTTGAATTATTATTTGATCCTTTGAATTGTTATTTTAGTCTCTATGTCATTTAATTCTGCTCTGATCTTGATTATTTCCTTCCTTCTATTCGCTCTGGGCATTGTTTTTTGTTGTTCCTCCAGTTCTTTTAACTGTAAGGTTAGGTTTTTTATTAGAAATGTTTCTATCTTTTTTAGGTAGGCCTGTATTGCTATGAACTTCCCTCTCAGTACTGCCTTCACTGTGTCCCATAAGTTTTGGTCTGTTTCATGTTATTTTCACTTGTTCCATAAGTTTTTAAATTTCTTCCTTGATCTCATTATTAACCCATTCATTGTTAATAGCATGTTATTCAGTCTCCAGGTATTTGAATGTTGAGTTTTTTCTTTGAGGTTGGTTTCTAGTTTAAAGCTCTTGTGGTCTGAGAAAATGCTTGATATGATTTTAATTTTCTTGAATTTGTTGAGGCTTGTTTTGTGTCTTATCATGTGATCTTTGAAAATGATCCATGTGCATTTGAAAAAAATGTGTATTTTCCTTCTTTGGGATGAAAGTTTCTGTATATATCAGTTAAGTCCATTTGTCCTAGTGTATTGATCGGTGTCACAAAATCCCTGTTGATATTTCTTTTGGAAGATCTGTCCATTGTTGACAGTATGGTGTTAAAATCTCCTACTATAAATGTATTGCTGTCTATATCATTCTTGAAGTTCTCCAAAACTTTCCTTATATATTTGGGTGCTTCTATGTTAGGTGCATATATGTTTACAATATTTATGCCTTCTTGATGGATTCTTCCCTTGAGTATTATGAAGTGTCCTTCTCTGTCTCTTGTTACGGCCTTTGTTTTGAAGTCTATTTTGTCTGATATAAGTATTATTACCCTGGCTTTTTTCCCTGTCCTTTGGCTTAGAATATTTTTTCCAACCTTCACTTTCTGTCTGTATAGGTACTTTGTTCTGAGATGGATCTATTGTAGGCAGCATATGTGCGGGTCCTGTTTTCTTATCCATTCAGCTACCCTGTATCTTTTGATTGGAACATTTAATCCATTTATATTTAAGGTTGTTACTGATTGGTACTTATTCACTGTCATGTTTCCCCTTTACACCTGTGTTTCTCTCTCTCGCTCTTTTTCTTCATCTTCTCAAAGCAGTCCCTTTAGCATATCTTGCAATGCTTGTTTGGTGGAGGTATATTCTTTTAGCCTTCTTTTGTCTTGGAAGCTCCTTAATTCACCTTCCATTTTAAATGAGAACCTTGCTGGGTAGAGTAGACTTGGTTGCAGGCCTTTGCTTTTCATTACTTAGAATATTTCTCACCATTCTCTTTTGGCTTCCCTTTTCTGTTTAGAAGTCAGCTGCTAGCCCTATCTGAGCTCCCTTGTATGTTATTTCCTGTATCTCATTTGTTGCCTTTAAGATTCTCTCTGTCTTTGAATTTTGCCATTTTAATTATGTTGTATCTTTGAGTGGACTCCTTTGTGTTCATCTTGTTTGGTACCTTCTGTACTTCCTAGACTTATGTGACTTTTTCTCTCATCAAATTAAGGAAGTTTTCCATTATTACTCTTTCAAACAGTTTTTCTATCCCTTGTTCCTCTTCTTCTCCTCCTGGTATCCCTGTTATATGGATATTATTACATAAAAATATGGAACGCTTCATGAATTTCCATGTCATCTTTGCACAGGGGCCATGCTAATCTTCTCTGTATGGTTCCTATTTTAGTATATGTGCTGCCAAAGTGAGCACTATATTCACTTTGAAAAATCAAATAACATAAACTACATAAATAGAAAATGAAATTACTCTTATGCTGGTTACATACAACTATTTCCCTGCCAAAATTAATTTCCAGTGATTCATGGATTAGTGTATATCTTTCCAAATGATTTTACATATATGTATGCATTCATATAGGCTCATATATATTCATTTGTAAGTTATATAAAAAGTACTATTTGTATCTTCATATGTACACAGGTATATTTATATCACATATATATTTATATTGCTATCTACCCTTATATCTATATAAGGTAATTAATTATATAAGGTTAATCAATTAAATATATTTATATTTAATATAATTATATTTATAATAAATATAATTATAATAAATACATATTAAATATAAATATATTTACCTTAATTGATTAACTGTTACATTATTTTATTTTATACTTCATGCTTTTTATGTGCCAAAATTAGGGCATATGGGCATTATTAGTAACTTTGGGAATCATCAATACTGCTCTAATTGACTTCCTTGTATGCCTATGTAGGCACACACACAAGCACACATATATTTATGCAAATGTTTTTATTTGATAGATTTCTACAAGTGGAACTCTTGGTTTGAGATATTTTAATGTTAAGGGTTTATCTTCAATTGAAATATATTTGACATGTAACACTGTATAAATTGAAGGTACCAAATGTTCATTTGATACATTTATACATGTAATATGACTGTCATTATGGTGATAACACCTTTATTATATTACATAATTATTTCTTTTTAGTGGTTGGAATAATTAAGGTCTATGATCTTATCAAGCTTTATTATATTGTATAATAAGACTCAAATGTGGAATCTAAAAATGTCAAACTTGTAAAAAACAGGGAGTAAGATGGTGGTTATAAGGGACAGGATATGGGGGACAGGTCAGGTACATGAGAGTATTAACTTTCAGTGAGGAGTAACTTAGCTTCAGAGATATAATGCACGGTGCAATAAATATAGAAATTTTAGCCTTTTACAGTTTAATTAGATACTGTAAGTTGCCATTAATAAAATCCTTACATTACTAAATATTGTGAATCTAAAATCTACTTTTGCCAATATTATAAGTAAAAGTGACATCTCATTGAAATTTCAGTTTGCATATTTCTTATATTTAGTGAGTTATGCATATTTTTTGTATTTTATTGCCCATGTGCATTTCTTTTTCTCTGACTTGGTCATACCTGAATTTTGCCCAATTTTTAAATTGTCATTGTAGTTTTTCTATTAATTTGTAAGAGTTTTTAGACATGTTATGTATGGCAACTATTTGTATCATATTTTCCAACTATTTTCTCCAATTTGGTTGCTTTTGTTGATTTTTTAATCCTATAACATACTAAAAATTTCATATTATCAATGAAATTTTCACTTCTGCCCTATTCTATCATGGCAGTTGAAATGTACTTTTCTGGTTCAAGGAAATGGCCAGCTGACTCCATCTCTTTAAAGGGAATATCTCAAAAGTTTGGCAACAATCCTGGATCTGAAATATTGCTTTTGACCTTTTTTGAAAATACAGTCTGCCACAGGTTACATTTCAAAACTGCGTCTAATAAATAGCAGATAAGGAGGTAGGTAGATGGACAGAAAGCAGATAAATATATATAGATTGAAAATGGAAAGGAGCTTAAATTCAAAATAATTTCCCTATGAACTTTGAAGATATTGTTTCATTGTTTTCTCAACTCAGTTTTGATGAAAGAAAATTGGATGCCACTTTGATTCTTTCCTAATTGTAAAAAAACCAAGTGGTGTGTGTATTTGTGTGTGCATGTGAGCTTGCCTGTTCTTTTATTTCCTGTTCGGAACAGCCCTGCATGGTTTCAGAAGCTATAACCACCCTCCCCGCTCCCCCCACCCCAAGGGCTAAGGCTGAGTGAGTGACCTTGGGATCCTAAGCCACTAAGGAAACAAAGTTTATCTCCCTGGCAGGAGCACTGCCTCTGCCCCCCTTTACTTCACCCTGCTTGGCCCTGAGCAGATGAACAGTTAGCCAACGACGGGTAAGATTCCTCAAAGGAAGGACAACCTAAAACAAGCATGATCATGAGGGGGTCCTCAGGGAAGGACTTGTGGGGCTATAGAAAAAAGGACTGTCACCCCTCAGCTTTCATATAGCCTGAGTCCTCATTTTGCCTGCAAGAAGTCTCCTAATCTCTTGGCTGCGATATTTCCCCTGCCTGACTTAAATCTGAAACAATGCTGGAGGTGAGTACAGCCCTGTGAGGGAAAGGGAAGGTTCCCCAGGTCAATCAAGGGGAAAGAATACATAAAGCCCTGTGAAACATGCTTCACTAATACCTTCATTTAAACAATAAGGGTCCAAACATGAAGTAAGTTTGTTCCCCAAAGTTTTATGCCCTTAAACTATCTGACCCTGACTCAGAATAAGCCCTCAGCGTTCTTTGACTGTTATCTATAGTCTAATCATTTCTGCCTGACAATGATCTATGAGCTTTATATATACACCCTGTATTCCTATGCAAATTAAACCCAATAAAAGCCCATTGAGGAACAGGTTCCAGGCCCTTCTACTTTGTGAGATCAGCCACCTTTCCTCCTCAAGCAGATCATGTTTTGGTAGACTCATTCTCATCAATGACCAGGGGCAGGGTGAGGGGCTGTGGGCAGAGCATGTCCACAATCCCCTGTAGTATTGTTTTATAATTGTATAATTATCTTCTTTGTTCTAAAATGTCACTGCAGTGAATCTGTTCATCCGGTGTTTTGTTTTATCTTGTGGCCAGTTTCAGTTTGAAAGTATCTCTTCCTTCAACACTAAAGAATTTTACTCTTTTCACTTGCTGGTTTTTTGTTTGTTTTTTAATCAACACATACTCAGTCCATACTGGGACTTCATCCTGGGACCACCCATAGGTCTTCATCCATGCTTTTATGTTTTGTTTTGCATGTTGTTGTGTATTTTCCATCTTAATATCAAGATCCTCTTTCCTTAAAAATTGTCCCTTATATAATTGTGGATCTGGAGGCTAAAATTAATTTTAACAACCTCTTTAAGCATGAGAATAATCAATAATCCTCATCATCTTTGTTGACACTCTATGTGCTTTAAAAATATTTACACATGATTATGACAGGCTGCCTAGCTGTAACTAAAAATTTTCCCCACAATAATTTGTCTTAAAATGTTGTTTTTAATTTGGGCAAGTAAATAAACATATTGACTGTATAAATACCAAACAAAAGGTAAGATATTAGAAGATGTGTTGTCTAGTGTGGCTCTAATTCTTTGGCACAATATTTTAGCTTGCTAATTTTATTTTCTGCTTTGACAATTTGGTTACTTTTTTCATAACTGAATTCAATAATTTGATGATCACTATTTCTTCTTTCTTATCATAGTTTATTCTCGTTTTGTTAATGAATGTTTTATTACACTGCCTTTTTCATTTTCTCAGAGGCTATGCTTATATTTATTAAAAAGTTTTCTACTTCACCCTTTAACTCTGTTCACTGGAAGATATTTCCTATATTTGCTCATATGGACCCTTTATTTTATAATATTGCTTTTTCTCTAAAGGAGGTGATTTTAAATTATCTCTTATTATTTTCTTTTTTTTAATCCTCACCCAAAGGTATTTTTAATTGATCTTTTTTGAAAAGGAAGGGAGAGAGAGAAACATTAACATGAGAGAGAAACATTGATTGGTTGCTTCTCATATATGTCCTGACCGGGGATGGAACCCATAACCTTCTGGTGTAGCAGACAATGCTTCAACTAACTTAAAAGATTCATATTTGGGAGATGTAGATTTGAGTAGTAACACTAACTGTGCTCTGAAGAGAACAAACAAAGGCAGGGTTTATTAAGGCAGAAATTACAAAGTTTCTAACAAAGGAAACTTCTATTTTCTATCTGTGTAACATGGGGTGAGAGGACTGGGTCAAGTTGGAATAGTGAGATAAGCAAGTGCCAGGATGTGTCCCTTGGCAAGCACAAAAGTCTAAATATTTAAACCTCATTTAGGTCTTCTATACAAATGAAAGGTATTGGCTGGTGAACTGGATTGGCTCCTTTCAAGGTGAACGGTACAGGTTGTCTGGTTGCCATAGGGAGGAGGCAGTAAAGTTCAGGATGTGGTCTTACAGCTGGTCAAACATTCATATGTAGGGTAATAATAAGGCAATCTTTTTGTGACCTCTGGGCTCCATGTTGGTTTCCTTTACACACACACACACACACACACACACTCACACACATATACATATATATCATATGTATGTGATATATACTTTCCTGATGATATATTTGCTTTACCATTATAATTCTCTAACACCTGTTTTTATTAAGTACAAATTTTTTTTTCATTTGCAAGACAGGTAAATTTGTATGCAATTCTATCATTTTGGTCCAATTTCTACCTTTTATTATGCAACCTTTTAATAAAATCATTAACATATATGTTAGAGCTTTTCATTACACTGACACCCAATTTCCATGTGTGGATTTTTGTCCTCACACCACAAAGCAATTCTCCAACACCAGATGAGTGTTCTTAAAGTTCAACTCAATCTAAAACTACCTACCTGGAGATAGACAGCATCAGATCCCTAATGTTAAGGGCTACAGGACTGCCATCTACCTCAGAGGCCAATAGCAAGTCCAGGTTGTCAACTGTGCCTATAAATCAAGGGTTGCAGTGAACCTCTCCTTGGGTTTCATTAATTTGCTAGATTGGCTCACAGATTGTGAGACACTTTCCTTACTAGATTACTGATTTATTATGAAATGATGTAATTCAAGAACTGTCATATAGGAGATATGCGTAGAGCAAGGTATAGGGAAAGGATTTAGGTTTCCAGATCCTCTCCAAGTGCATCAGTCCCTTCAAGTCTGCACTTGTTCACCATCTGGGAAGGTCTCTGAACCCTGTTCTTTTGTGTTTTTGTGGAGGCTTCATCACTTAGGCATGATTGATTAAATTATCGACCCTTGGTAAACTCGATCACCAACTCCTCTCCACTTCCCTGCAGGTGGAGGATGGGGGCAAGAGTAGGACTGAAAGGTCTAACTCTCAAATCACATGGTTCGTTCTCCTGGCAACCAGCCACCATTCTTGTGTGCCTTCTAAAATTCATCTCATTAACATAATAAAGATACCTTTAATGTTTTCTCACTTAGGAAATTTCAAGAATTTGAGCAGCTTTGTGTCAGAAATGAGGAAGACCAAATATATATTTCTTATTATACATCACAATATCATACCTAGTAATTATTTTTTAAATTATACATCACTATTTATAATAAAGTGATCCAAATGTAGCATTGTTGAAATATAACTTGCATTACATGGTAATTTTTAATTCAGATACAGTAATTTTTTTTTTTT